>JALIGW010000001.1:189665630-189928130 GCA_023053685.1 Diadophis punctatus similis | reverse complement strand
AGAGGGACACTGATCAAGATGTGCACAGTGCATGATTTCCTTTAAGTTCCCTTAAGCAATCTTGTGTTACAAGAGTACAATTAAAAGTCCATCAGTATGCCAAGTCCCCATGTATTATCTGCCCTGCCACACTCTGCTAATGCATCTTATCGTCCTGGTGGGTTAATACTATTCAGTGTAGTGACAGTCTTTCTGAGGTAGACTGTTCAAGTTCAAGGACACGTCTTTCTTACAAAATGCATGACATTCAAAAAAAGACAACAAATAAATACTACATGTACAATATGTAGTAATGAGGTAGAAATGGTTTCAAAGAACAATGTCTGAACACACACCCAAATGTGATGGTGGGAATCTATGGAGACAAACAAAACTACTCGGGACTGCATGTAAACCACAAGAACCATTTGGGGCGAGGAAAGATGTATAGAAGCGAAGTTTTGGTTGGGAAATATCTCCTCCTCTTTGTGTATCGTGAGACAGCAAGAAGGAATGACTACATTCCCAACCTTTAGTGGAGAACAGAACCATTTTATAAATATTTAACACTCTATAGGACTGATTCATAAAGTCTCACAAAATTCGGTTGCAAGGCTGACCCACACTGCCGACATTTTATGTATCACTGAGACAGGGAGGTGAAATTTTTCTGCTTTCAGTCTAATTGTCTTTGACAATGGCGGTGCCTGGTGCTACACTTCTTGTGTTGCCTTTAAAAATAGGCGAAAGAATAGAAGCTTGTTCATTAAAGATGCAGTATCCCTGGTTCACAAAAAAACGTATCTGGCAGGTTCAAAATCGAATGTCAACCAAAGATCTTTGCAAAGGGGAAGGGTCAGTTCATGGACTGACTAGTCCCCAGGGCAGCAGCTTCTTTGGGTCTAGGAACATTGCTAGCTCCGTGTTTACCAATGTGCTTTGAGTATAAATCTACAAATGATTAAGGAAAAGAAAGCTTTCATCTTTTCCTTGAAAGAGAGAACAAAAAAGGCTTCATATTATGTGTGTATGTCCATATAAAGATTATATAAACACATGCATGCATAACAAGATGAAAGGGTGTTACAGCTGTGGGATGGCCACCTGTTGATCTTTATGGCCATCTATCCCCAGTTAACTCTTAGTCAGTCTCAAAGGTTCTTTTTCAAAGGGCAATTGGTCTTTCGTTTTTCCTGGTGGACGTTTCGCTTCTCATCCAAGAAGCTTCATCAGTTCTGGCAGGATGGCGAGAGGAGAGGAATGGAAGGATCCTTCCACCCCCCACTATCCTGCCGGAACTGATGGAGCTTCTTGGATGAGAAGCGAAACGTCTTCAAGAAAAAAACAAATTCCAGTTGCCCTTTGAAAAAGAACCTTTGAGATATAACCATGACCTGGATGACTGAGAATCTCCATAAAAGGGGACTCTTAGGCAATCACATCAATGAAACTTGTGCACATGACCTGCCTACGGAAGAAAGCCTAAACTTTGAGGTTAGGTATACAGGGATAGTTCCACCAAAACAAACAGACTTGCACAGATTCGTGTCTGCAAAATTTACTCAATTCTAGCATGTATTTCTGAGATTTCACTTTCTAAAAGATGATTTATATTTTTAGATTAGAATGAAACATATTATGGAACTTATAACTGTTCCTCTACTCAAAGTTGCACACATTTTCAGGCAGTAGAAACCTTTATTTGCAGCTTTTGACATGTAAACACATTACCATCTACCAACATCTGTTGGAATTAATTGGGGTTTTTACACTAGATTATCTCCTTTTGAAAATTGCCTAGCAAAGTATTATGCTAACCCATATAAAATGACCTTGTACTATTTTGCAGAGCATAGCCCCTGGACAGATGAGCTAGCTTTCCCAGATGGTGCTTTGCCTATGTGTTTTACTGGGAGGTTTTATTTTCTCCTTGATGGGTTTGAAATGCACAAGGAAAACCATTTTGCCCATCTATCTACATTTGAATAGAATACAAATTGACTAATACAGAAATATTTTGTAAAAAAGAAAAAAAAAGTAAATAGCCCCAAACTGTCTTCACATTCCATTGATCAGCTCAGTCAGCAAACTTTTCACTACTATCCTTAATGGCCGAAATATTTTGGAGAGAAGCATGCTAGAAATGAGGATTTCTTTATAAATATATAGAAAAAGTTATCGTGCCATGATTTCAGTTGGCACTGTTAATTTGGTTGGCAGAAACCAGTCCCTTGCTTTTTCTTTTGTTATTACAATTGTCACCACAGAAGAAAACTGGGGGTGGGGTGGGGGGGGGGGGAGAGAGAGAGAGAGAGAGAGAGAGAGAGAGAGAGAGAGAGAGAGAGAGAGAGAGAGAGAGAGAGAGAGAGAGAGAGAGAGAGAGAGAGAGAGAGAGAGAGAGAGAGAGAGAAGTCTTATCTAATGAAAAATTGTCTCAAGTAGAAAGGGAAGCATCTGTTTATCTTCAATTATTCCTGGAATTTTACAACAAACAATGAAGCCAAGCTATATGCCTTGAATTATTACGTTTTGTAGTGAAAGGAGAATTTAGTGGATGGAATTTTAGCCATCATAAAGATGTAATGGTGGAAAAGGCATAACGATTAATACTCTCCCTTTTATTAAAAATGTAGAAGATCTGCATCGTGTGGAATCTGGCCATACAACCTCATAGTTTTATGCTCTCTACTCAGGCAGAATCCTGAGTCCCAATCAGGGGTGGGTTCCTGCTGGTACGCTCTTACCTGTTGGTCGCCGCAGAACCGAAGGCAGTGGCGTTCGCGGCGTGGGGCTTCCCCCGCCCGCCTGGACGCCAACATTTGCGTTCTTTTGCCCTCTGCGCAAGCAGAACGCTTTGCGCATGCGCAGAGGGCAAAAGAACGCAAATGGCGGCGTCTAGGCGAGCGGGGGAAAGCAGGCGGAGGAAGCCCCGCGCCGTGAACGCCACCACCTTCTTCGGTTCTGCGGCGACCAACAGGTAAGAGCGTACCGGCAGGAACCCACCCCTGGTCCCAATGAAATGAAAAACACGGCAGAACCATTTTATTTCTTCAGAATGTTAGTATATTTTGGCCTTATCAAACTCCCTATCAGAAGCTACTCTTCTAATTTGTGGAACACCCAAATAACCCGGAAAGGAAATTCTTAGGAGTTTTGATCGCAATGAAATGTGTATGGTCGCAATTCCATACAGGCCAAAATGTAGCAGCAGAAGGAACAAATGGCCTTATTTGTCTAAAAAGTGCAACCCCCCCCCCAAAAAAAAACACCAATGGCCAAAAAAAAAAAAAGATAGTATTTGTAGCTCAGGATTGAACCAATGGGTTCTGAGTGAACCAGGCAAAGTCTGACTGATTCTATTTAACAGGGAATCTCCATTGGCAGAGAACCGAGAGTGAGTTATAGCTTGCTTTAATTTTGTACAAAGGCAGTAAACAAAACTATTATTTTCATGTCAGGTAAAACATTACACCTCACTAGTTGTAGCTAATTACCATTTGGGAGAAAATGGCCTGATATTTTCAGCAGCGAATCCACAATATAAGATTCAAATTTGGGAATGGATAAACTCTTTGAAGTTTCTTAACCTCACAATTAATTCTTTTATTTTTGAAGCTCACTGGAAGAATAATTTGCTTTTTCCTCAAATACACAGTGTAAAATGTGAGCTAAACTGAGCACCTGCTGATTCCAAAGCCAACTTAAACTGAAGTGCTACTGGGATTATACTGTAGCTATATACATGAACTGAATGTATTTGGTGTCACCTTAAAATTAGATAATGTTAGTTTTAAAGGATGTATAGACAGAGGTGATGCAATTGTAAATTTAGTTTTTCAAAACTTGTTTGAACCTTTCAAATGGACGGCGGCACAATAGCATAATGTGATATCTAAAAGTCAGAAGATTGGTCAGCAATATGCATCAGAAAGCCATCTGCAAGATCAATATGAATCTGGCGAAGGAGATTGAGGCTCTTCCCAAATGGAAAAGATACAATAGAAGAAATAGATGGGAGAGAAAAAACAGAAAAAGACCTTTGCTAATTGAAAATGCAAAGCATTTATTAAGACTTATTTTACTATATCCTTAGTGAAAGGCACTGTTTTACTTTTTAATGAACTCCTCTGCCTTTTAGAAGCAACCCATAAGTTTAGAATGAACAAAAGGACTTCTAGAATGTGCATTTTGGTTTATTTGCTCAGTTTTTAGCAATGAAAATTAACATTTTAGCTGAAGAAATGCCAAGTGTAATAATTGGGCAGTAGCTTTAAAGACAAAATAAGTAGGTGACTAATTGGTCTTTTTCTCATTAGAGCTCTTCAGTGCATTTATTTCATGGATTTGAAGGTACATTACTTAAAAGTAACATTAAATGCCAATAATTTCTAATTGTTCTGCTGCCGTTTCTTTAAAGTAAACAAAAGATTACGTGAAAAAAAAACAGAGAGGGAAAGAGAAAGGGAGGGAGGGGGAGAGAGAGAGGTTGCTCTCTGCTCGTGTGGCTGCGAAGGTTTGAATTGCTCTACTGTTCAGCGACATTACAGCATCAGTCAGCTGTCATGAAAAGAATTGCTCATAAAAGCATTAAAGAATAAAAAAGGGAGACAATGTGGAGCAGGGGCACAAATAGAATAAAATGCCACACATCCTATCTAGCTTCTCTTTCCTGAAGGAAAGCAGTCACCATTTGCCCTGGTTGGGCAAAGGGAGAAGAGGCAGAAGGATTCCCTTCCCAATCCTCTTTTCTTTTTAGCTGCAATTCTCCACACACACTTACTTGGGAGAAAAACCTCACCATACACAAAGCTGGCTCTTTCCAAAGAAGCCTGTTTAGGATTATGTGTTAATAGGACCTTCAACAGCTCTGCATGCTAGTGGTAATCTGGCTTGTCCTGCTCTTTATGTGCCTCTCTAAGGGAAATAAAACAAAATCTGAGGTAGAAATAAAATGGAGGGAATTTTCCAGCCGGGCGAATTTCTAATGACCATGGAACAATTACATTAAAAACAAAACAAACAAAGGCATCAAGAAAACAGAAAGAGGCAACAACAGCACACATAAAACAAAGGGATAACTTTTCGTTTGGTGGTGAAAATGCAAAGCAAAGAGGAAAAGAGATGCCATTTGAGGGTTCAATTTTGTCTTGTTTTTGTTTTGTTTGGTCGTTCTCTGCTGCATTGCTGTAAACAGCTCTGCAGCCCCTAAGCTCTCTGTGACCTACAAGGATTCTGTGCCACTGATGCATTGGGGCAATCAAGATGCCTACAACCCTAGCTGAGATACAAAAGTTGTAATCTTGTGGTCTATGGTAATTTGCCTCTCAGAGTCCTAATCAGATTTCGTCTCTGACTGTCCCAGGTGATTCGATAATTCGACAGGGGGACTTTTTTTTTATATTGTCTGTACGCTCTCTACCGACTTGTCACAAAATTGTCAAGGACTAAGGACTTCCACACATGACTGCCATGAAAATTGCCTTGGTCCAATTTGATCCCCAATATTGGTTAAAAAGAAAGAAAGAAACGTTTCTTAAACACTGGGATACTCCTGTTGTATTTTCAAAGTTTTAAAGATTATCTTTTTAGCACGCTTCAGCTTGCTCCTTAATACATTCAAAATATTTCTCCTTGTCATTTTTTCCCCCAACCATTGAGGTAAACATACATATTTAAGATAAAGTAACATTGAAGCCTAGCCTATTAAATCTCAGCAGTACATAGTGCTTTCAACACATTCCTTTGAGGTACTGTACAAATCACAATCACTTTCCTGAGTTTTTTTTCTTTTTTTTTCTTTTTTTGCAGACAGAACAATAAACAAAACAAACCGCGGAAATTAAAGTCCAGATTACCGTTACCCTGTTTTACCTGTTCTTAGTTTAATACCGCAGAACAGACAGGATTGAGGAATACTGTTGCTTTTAGACTAGCCAAAATAGGAGGGGAAAAAAAAGAAAAAGCAAAACTAAACCAAAGTCACACCTGGTTCTCTGTCACAACACAACTGTTCATGTCTTTAGTCCCATAACATTTTGAAGTTAAAGCTCTTTATATTAGCACATGCCACCAATGTAATTGTGAGGCAAACAAAAAAGAAAGAAATGAAGGAAAAAATAAAGCACCACTTTAGGCACTTGAAAGCAACTAAATCTCAAAAACAGCAGAATGAATCAACACACAGGGTTCATGTCCTTCTTTAAAAAAAAATCAACCCCTCCACGGTGAGAGTGTGTTGTCTAGTCTGAATGGAATGGAAGGGAACACCAACATCCTATCATCATCTGTGGCTTCGCAGATTGACAGCTCTCCTCGGATGCACTATTCCTTCAAGCCTAAACCTGGCTCTTTAGATGCAACGTGATCATTTCCCCACCCCCACCCCCTGTACCCTTCCACAATCTCAACACGACTGAAAAAGGGGTTCCGTGCCCTAGGTAACAGGTTTGTGTGTACATATGTGTGTGCGCGCACCAACATTCATTACATTTTTTTGTTTTTGTTTTTTTTGTTTCACTATTTTTGTTTTTTTGTTTTTTTAAAAAAAGAGACGGCTTTGTCACTGACTGCAACCAAACATTTTGTTCCATTCGACGTATGTATCGAGCTCCTTTGGAGAGATGCTAGGCTGTATTTTGCAAAACACCTTGTCGAAGTCTTGGTACGTAACAGGCCTCAACTGACTGGGCATAAGGGCCGAAAGGTCTGTGGCTGGCATGGCATGGAGAGGGCCCACGACGGCTTCCTGACACAAATGAGCCACGTCGAGCCCAGAGAAGCCTTCTGTACGCTGGACTAACAGTGCAACCTCCTTATCGCTGAGGCAGTAATTGTGCTGTGAAAGCAGCTGTACTATTATCTGGTGCCTGGCTGTGCTGTCAGGAAGTGGGATTAAAAGTCGTTTCATGAAGTACCTTCGAAGAGATTCGTCTATTTCTTCCGGTTTACTGGTGGCGCAGATGACTACTATTTGGTCCTCAGCGGAAGTGAGCACGGTGTCCAGCTGCATAAGGAACTCGGTTCTCATCCGACAGACTGGACTGTGCTCTTCACTCACTTGGGATGAAAGGAGCATATCAATGTCACTAACAAAAATCACCGAGGGCTGTCGGCACCTTGCCACCAGGAAGGAAGCGTGAACAATTTTTTCTCCTTCTCCCAACCACTTTGTGGCAAGAACAGAACCTGTGAGTTTGAAAAATGTGGCACCTAGTTGGGTAGCTATACATCTCCCCAGTAATGTTTTGCCTGTGCCCCGCGGTCCAAATAAGAGGATGCTCCGAGGTAGAGCAGTCAGCCCGTTAAATGCATCTGACCTCAATACTGGCCATAAAACCTCCTCTTTAATGACAGCCTTCACCAAATCTAGTCCAGCAATGTCATTCCAGTCCACTGGTGGTCCTTGGCCGATAATCTCATTGGTCACAAGGTCCATGAGGTGCGCATCAGTGTTCTTCAGTTGCTCGTCCACAGAGTGGTTGGATGAGGTAGCTGCACGAAGTCCCGGGCCTTGCATTGGATGAGGAAGAAGCTGCCTATGTTCTTCGCTGTGTTCGTTCATGACGGGAGAACTATACTTCCCAAAGGGCTCACTTGCTCTGGAGCCAAGGGAATTTTTAGCAGAACTATAGGAAGGGGGCGTCAGAGCCCGACCGGACTGGTTAAATTTCCTTTGCTGCTCGGAAGCCATGATTTGTTTGGTTGGCTTAAAGGCCAATGAGGAAGATTCAGCGCTTCGGTCAAAGCCATTTCCTCTGCTGGCATTGGAAATGCTGTTGTCAGGCATCCTGTACATGGGGCTTTGTGTAGATCTCTGTTGGCCATAGTTGTAATTTCCATAGCTGGAGTCCATTTCTCCTTGCCCTGCCATATAGAAAGCTTTTCTCTTGAGAGAAGTTGCTGAGCTTTTGGTCAGGGCTGACGGTGCAATGGGCGTTAAGCCATGACTCTGGTAGGTGTACCCAGGTACTGTGGTGGGGGGGAGAGGAGTTGGGGCAGGGATACCTGAAGGCAGATAGGCTGAAGGAGGTGGTGCTCCACCAGGGCTGTAGCCAGGCCCAACAGCACTTTGAGGGGGATAACTTGCTGGCGGGTAGCTATAACTGGAAAGGTTAGATGTCCCATTGTAGCCTGGCACTAGGGCTGGTGGTGGCGGCGGTGGAGGGGGTGGCTGTAAAAGCCCAGAGCTATGCAAAGGAGAGGGATGAGGTGAAGGAAGTGCAGGTGCTGGCTGGCCACTGTAACTTGTATGCAGGTATGATCCATTATATCCTGCGGCATATTCCTGAGATGGGAGCCCTGCATGCAGACTAGGGACTGTATGACTTCCGCACGTACTACTTGAATAACTAGGTTCTGTCAGGTTGCTAGCCACCCCAGGTGAGCTCCCTATACTGGCAGAGACATCTGCCGGAGGGAGGGCAGCACTTACTCCAGCTTTGCTGGCGGTAATAACATCTGGGACACAGTTCATAGGATAAACACTTTCAGAGTTCAAAGAAGGCTGCCACGGCTCACTTTCGCTTTTGCGACCGTTCACCAGCCCTGTTGGAGGCTCCACATAGTTACCCAGGATGGGACGTTCGGCTGGCCCTTCCAAAATGCCGGAATACTTTTCTGCATATTTCTTTAGCAGATTTGAGGCTGTGAGAGCAGAGATGTCATCGTTTGCCCAGGCATACTGATAGGTGCGCTGAAGATGGCCACGGTAAGCTTCTACCTTGTGGGCGGGAGAGCGGGTGGTCGAAGTGATGTCAAAGTGCTGCTCTGGCCACTGGGCATGTTCTGGTGTCCACTGCATCTTCAAGCCTGAGGGGTTTGGGAGGGAGGAAAAGCAAAATTAGCAATTAGATGAAAAAAAGACAAGTGCAATGATATCTGAGTGTATCAACTCTCGATTTCTTCATTTATATGCAGAATTGCGAGGTTGGAATCAACAGATTACATGCAAATTATCTATCCAAAGAAGAAAAAAAGTACTGCCAGTGATTCATTTTCTTGAAGAAAAAAAAAAAAAAGGATACAGCCACCCTTCTAATGTGTTTGGCTAACTTGGAAGGGGGAGAGCGAGAGTCAAAGAAATTATTTTATCCAGCTGGATTTGTTTTAAAGGGTCGCATGTGGACCTTCTTCCTATCCCAAGCATGGACCTGCTATTAGATAATCTGTTCTTCGATATCTAAAGCGTACCATCTTTCCTTATTGCACTTTTAAATGTTAATGGAGTAAAAAAAAAACCTTCCATAAGCTACAGCTGACAAATCACATCTAGGATACCTTTCTTATTTGGTACTGAACACACCTAGTTAGCACAGTATAATGCACCCTGTGCAGAACAATATGACACAGACATAGCAGGTCACTCCATAATCCAACTCTCATCTAAAGTGGTCCACGACAGTTTCAAATCTGCTTCGTGGAGTGCAGCAAAGCAATCTCCCAGGCAGCGCTCCATTGCTTTCATCACACAAAGCCTACAACTCGGTATGAATTACAACGGGCTGCTCTCTGCGTCAGAATCCTGTTGTTGAGGCTCTGGAAGGAAACAGGCAAAGGTGGGCGGGTGGGGTGGAAAGAGCAAAGCCCAACAACACTTGTCTATCTTCTTTCTTCTCCCATTCTCTTCCAATTCCCTCCAAACCGATAGGGAATGGGGGGAGGGGCAGGAGAAAAGAGAAATAAATGTAAGTCAGTTACTAAAAGTTTGGGGGGGGGGGAGAGTGGCTGCAATGGGACAAAGTTTGGTCCTGTACCAGACAAGGCAGGCAGAGTTCATCAGAAAAAAAATTCTTTTAAAATCCTTTATAGAGCCGAGGTGGCGCAGTAGTTAAAGTGCAGCACTGCAGTTCAGCAGTTTAGCTGTTCAAATCTCACCGGCTCAAGGTTGACTCAGCCTTCCATCCTTCCGAGGTCGGTAAAATGAGGACCCAGATTGTTGGGGGCAATATGCTGAACTCTGTAAACCGCTTAGAGAGGGCTGTAAAGCACTATGAAGCGGTATATAAGTCTAAGTGCTATTGCTATCCTGTATGGACATATATATTCTTTTGAAAGCAGGCCCCAGAATTTCATTTTTTAATGTGTGTCATTTCACAGAAAAAAGTGGCAATAAAGTTTATCTTATCTTATCTTACCACCTATAGACTTGTTCAGCCTAATAGGCAGCACTAAAACAACCTTCCTCCCTCCCTCCCTCCCTCTATCTGATATTATTTGGAGCAGATGCTCAGATAAAAAGGCTTGTTATACATCAAACATGGATGGTAGAGTTTCTCTGAAAAATTACTACTATCTTTCGTTTAACAGCCTAATACTCTTCCTATTTTGCGCTTCTTCTTCTTCTTTTAGCTCTTCTTTGCCTGACTCCAGCATCTTGGCATGACTGTCTTAGCCCTGCTGAGCTAGACCGAACACAACATACAGTTTGGCAACAGAGTGGCATGTTTATTCCCTGCTGAATCCCTATTCCTTGTTTGCACATCCGCTGTACTAGACACAGGAAGTTAATTAGCAGCATGATGCTGTGCTAATTGTGTTAATTTACAAGATTTTAGTCAAAAAGAATCATGCCAGGGCTGGCACTGCTGTCAGGCTTCCGGCTTAATGATTAAGAAATACCGAAAACAAGGTGGGAAGAATTGCAGTAATTACACAAATAATTAATAGAGCAACGGGATTAATTTGTAAATATATTTTATTGCAATGCCGCTGATATGAATTTGGATTATTTAAACTGGGGGCTGTTGACAAGATGCACATAGCTATCCTTTCTCACTTAATCCAAGGATTTAATAACATAACTTAAGCCCAATACTAAAAGTTTTACACTGTATGAGATTACGAAGCTTGAATCCTCACCTTAGTCAAAAAAGATGGGACTCAAGCAATATGTTTATCGGGTTTGTGAAAGCTATATTTTCACAATTTTAATTAAACATAATTTATAGAAGCATCTAATTTCATTAAGAAATTGTCAGCAGTTTCTTCACATTACGTTGGAAACAGCCAGAAAAAAAAAATCAGAAGCAGGGTATTTAAAAAAAAAAGGAAAACAGGGAAAAAAAAGAGACACGAATGCATTAACCTCATAGTTCTTTTTAACAAAAATCTTTCCTTTACGCTTACATCTTTGGAATTTTAGGTTTACAGAAATTATAAAACACAAAAGGCAGGAAATTCAAGCTTCTAGAATAGATTAAAGCTTTTTTTTGTCGATAAAAATAAGCATCATATAAAAAATCTGGAAAGGGATTTATTCAACTATAACCTTGATCTGCAAACCACTGGCATATACAGTTTCCCTGAAAAAGTATTTTCCCCATTTTAATTTTCATATAGGTTCTACTATTTTATAAAAGGAATCTAAGTGGCCAAAGTTTGGTACTTTTTCCATTTATTTCAGAAACAAAGTCATCCCACATATGACTTTGCATATGTGCCAGTTTGAAAAAGTACAGTAATTCCCTACTTTGATTCAAAAAAATGCTATGCCTCTTTTTTAACATTAATCTGATTATATAAACAGATAATCCTATCTATTATTAGTCTCTCACATCTTGTGTAAGAGTTTTGCTTCATTGATCCATGGATCCATCCAACTTAGTAATACTTGAGGGTTTTCCAGCAGGAACTGCTTGCTTCAGGTTCTCCCGCAGGGATTTGGGTCTGATTCTCACTTCCAACATCCTAGAAATAGCAATAAGACTTATATACCGCTTCACGGTGCTTTACAGCCCACTCTGAGCGGTTTATAGAGTCAGCCTATTGCCCCCAACAATCTGGCTCCTCATTTTACCCAACCTCGGAAGGATGGAAGGCGGAATCAACCTTGAGCCGGTGAGAGTCGAACTGTAGAACTGCTGGCAGCCGGCAGTCAGCAGAATTAGCCTGCAATACTGCATTCTAACCACCGCGACACCACAATGGTTGTGGTGGCGCAGTGGCTTGATACTTTCCTATAGAATTTCCTTATAGAAAGTAGATTTTATGGTTGTGTCATGTTGTACATCATCCAGGCCCTAAATCAGCAGAGTGTGTCCAAACTATGGAACTACTTGAAAGCTGGCATGAAATTTTGACTGCTTTCCATGAAACACAATGATGCCTATCTAGCCCACAAAGTTCCATTCTTGCTTTATCAGTCTATATAAGTTGCTCCAGGACCTTTGGAGCAAACTTGAGATGAACAATTATATTTTAATGAACAATGGTTTCTGTAGGAGATGACTAGGCTGAGCCTGAGGGAGGGGTCATACATGTCATTAGGAATCCCTTCACGCCTGCAAGAGTTCTAAGTCCAGCCCACCTTGAATTCCTTTCTAGTCTTAACTCTCATGCATTTCCCTTAATGGTCACTTGGCCAGATTCTTGTAGACAACTTAAGCTTGCAATAAATATTTATACTCATTTGAACTGCCTGAATCTCCTGATTTCCTGGGCGCTTGACATTAATCTAAGGAATTCAAGGTGGGCTAGACTCTTGTGGGCACAAAAGGACTCCTGACTTATGACACATTTGACCTCTTTCCCTTGGGTTCAGTCTGGTCATATCCTACATCTTATGCCTTTTTAACTTTCCTTGAAACCCATTTTTACCTAGCGTTTTTTGGTGGTTGAGTCTTGAACAAAGACTTAAGCTAAAGCAAAAGTGATGCAGAATACTATTACGCTGGGGCTTCTTATATTTTCTAGATTATTTTAATCCCATGCAGTTGGAGTGATTTTGACAGAACAACTACTTTTGGGAAAGTTCTTTGCTATCTTCTCCATCTTTGAATTGGTGGAGCCTCACAACTGTAGAATTGTTTTTGTAACTTTTTCCGGATTGAGGGCATTTTGTGGAAATTGTAGAGATTTATAAATTCCTTGAATTTGGAGAATTATTACTTTTTTATACCGGTATACTGCAAATTGATTTATTTGTGTAATAAGTGAAACAATCAGCAAGTTTTGGTGCTCTTTGTTTAGTCAGGTTTTCTATCAGCTGGGCCTACAGAAAGCTCTGGTTACATTCAGGGGTAAAGATCTGCAAATATTCAGGAAATGTGAAAGAGGACAAACTGCTTTCTGCAGTTCATTAAAAAAAAAAGCCATACAGGAGCTAATAAATATACTGCAGTACAGTGACTGCAGTCCTGCAACATTAAATGTATTCTTACAATGTAGTAAAGATCTGAATGCAGAGGAAAATTATGGAGAGAGACATAAAAATATTACATATTATCACTTATTTAGCACTTTAAAATTTTCAAACTGATCCACATTCATCATCTTGGAGTAATGTATAACACAGTTATTCCTATATACCAGTGGTTCCCAACCTGTGGTACGTGTACCACTAGTGGTACGCGAGGGCCTTCCAGGTGGTACACGAACACTTTCGGGGTCATGAACGATTTTTAGTTAGTTATTTTTTACTTCACAAAAATGTTTACTGCCTAACACAAGATAATCTGGCAACGATTTGCAACTGTTGCCACACGCCACCCACCTGGTCCCAGCGGCCCGAGAATCCAGTTGCTGGATGCGCGGGGCCAAAAAAGGAACGGTACAATTATGGAAATAAAGTGATATCTGATTGAATTTAGTTTCTCTGGAACCAGGTGGTACGCGGCAACTGTACGGGACTTCCAAATGGTACTCGATCACAAAAAGGTTGGGAACCACTGCTATATACTGTATTTCAGGTAAAATCTGAATCCACAGCTCAGTCCCTAGATAACAAGTGTGGGTTAATGTAGCATCTGTAAGGAGTGGCCCTGAGTTTGTGGACATTTATCTTGGTACTTATCTGCCACCTGTTCCCCACCTGATCTTTTCTTTTTTACATTAAAACATTATTTAAAAATACTTTATTTTGAAGAACGCCTCTTAGGATGCACCTTATAAATGTGATGGGTGGCTGAAGTTGTGCTTTGTGACTGCCTACCCAAAACAAGACCATGTTAAGTAAAGAAGGGGAGGGTATGCCGATATGCCAATGCTTTGTCAGTAGCCATATTCCCCCTAAGGCCTATTCTGTGTATAGGCAAGGCCCATAGCAGTCATTTGTAGTGACGCTTGTAATATACTTTCAAATTTCCAAGTGTGCCCACCAGGGGAAATAACTTGGGGATCTTTGAAATGTCTTCTAACAGGGAAAACTATGAGCATACACAAGCTGGGTGTTTGTAAGTGTGTGCAGATATATGCTGTATCCATGTCCATGTCTATCTTGTATTCTTGCACAATTGACAAGACTCAGCCTGTTGTGCTCTTTGCACCACCGTATAAATGGTACTATTGACTTTAGCCTGCAGTCTCTGATCACTCAGTTTCCTGTTATATATAGGAATATATAGGGCAGAAGATACTCTCCTTTCTTCTGTCTTAGGCTGTGTGAACGACATGCTAAACTCCTCGTCTTCTACCGCTGTATTCCCTGCATAAAGAGTAGGGTAATTCAATAGGCTTTTTTGAATATTTTAATAGGGTAAGAATTAGAAGCACTTACTGACATTACCCACACTCCATAGCAGTCTGTGGCAACAATTTTAGTCATGTTAATGGAGCTTGATTGTATCTGATATTCTTTTACACACAGGAAAATACAAAATGAACGAAGATTAGAGGGTATAAATGAGCAGGGGGGAAAGTGGCATGAAAATATTAATTTAATGGCTAATTTGGTGTAAAATAGTCTATCTTTCTCTGTCACACACACACACACAAACACACAATTTATAATGCTAAAATATGTATTATAAAGTATCTAGTTTCTTAAAATTGCCTTGAAAAACAAATCAGGTTTTCATTGTATTCATCCTCTGGCATAAATGTTCACATGCATCAAAACTATTTATTTGGCATAATTACTAGATAGCCCATTGGTTTCAGATTGCTATCCAAGTTGTGGGTCTGCTCTCTGCACAATAATTGAAAATTTATTTATTGACGCACACTAAGTACCAGTGCATTTAACAAAGGTTGTAAAAGGCAGCACTTCAGAAGTTATAATATGAATTTAAGGGAAAGGGCCTGTTCTCCTAAACTAAAGTGTAAACTCTACTAGTTTAACTAATTAGCTGTATTTGAAAGTTAATGTTTAATTACAAAATCATTCTGTTTTAAGTGGTTTTATTCCAGCATCTGCAGCTGCACAAAGGCTGGCAGATCAAAGATTAAAAAGAAGGAATATTGTGGGATAAAGCTGTCATGGTCTGAAAAAAGTTGGCACGCTGCATAATTATTATAAAATAAGCGGTAATAGTAACTGTGCTCTGCTCTCAAGCAATTTGTACTGAAACAGAGACCAGTGCAGCTAAATTTATATCAGTAAATTAATATTTGACATCTGACATGGGTAGTTTTATTAGTATATCTCCATTTGCGATAAAAGATTTTAAAAAAAAGATACTAAAGACATATAAATCCAGGAAATATCCTCTCCAAGTATGAAGATATGCAAGAGTTCAGTTTTGAACACAGAAAACCCTAAATTTCTTTACAGATGATATCATTAGCATATGTAAATGGTTCTAGAAAAAGCTTTCTTGTACAAATCAGGGTCCATTTTTATATTTTTGTTGTTGTGCAAATTAAAATAATCAGAATTGCTTCAAATCAGTCTTTTTTTCCCTTCTAGGTTTTTTTCACCATTTCATTATCTATAATTCAAAAGAAAAAAAAAGATGTCATTTCAGAATATTTTATGGAATTTGCACAAATTCCATATGCAGAGATATGCCAGAAACTTCATAAATGTGCCCTGTCCCCTGCTTTAAATTACCTCTAAACTTGTCAAGGCTAAAGAAGATACATTTTAGAATTATAGCACACATGGGCCTCTATTCTGCAAATGCAGATGGACAGTATCTAGCACAAAAATAATCCAAACTGTTCAAAATTTAATGAATGTCTAAAGAGCAAAGTCATTTGGAAACCAGTCCTCTTAATCAGAGAGATAGAGATAATTCAAGATTTTTTTTTGTTTTCTTTTGTTTTAAATGGTTTAGTAGAAATTAGTATAACTGTTGAGTTCCTTCTATAACCACCTATGCTATTTTTCGGTGCTTTTATACCAACTTGTGCGATCAAAGGGATTAACTGCTTTTCAGATTAACGATTAAGCCAAATATATTAAGATTGGCCACTCCAGTAGCAAAAGAAAACAACACAAAAAGACTTGTCTTTCCTGTAGAAAGAAGAAAATGGAGGAAGCATACAAAAGCCCAGAAAAGAGTTGAAAAATCTTGAAGCCTTTCATGCTGAAGACGTACTGCTTCCCCCACCACTTCTTCTCACGAACATTAGTTCAGTAGGAATCGAGGCAAAAAGAAACAATTGTCTCCCCATCTGTGTTAATTTTATGTCCTTGCCATTGTACGTCAAAGAATTCAACATTACGTTTTGTTCATTTTAGGCTGTAAATAAGTGCTGTGCTAAATAGGGCTGGTCTACTGAATTAAAGGGCAAAGAGCTAAAGCTGTAAGTGAGACATGCATCCGATTATCCATTAGAAGCAGACTGATGGCAGCTTTGCCTGTGCATATTCCTTGCCAAAGCCACTGGCCTTGTCCCTTGCTCCCCACCATATGTACAAGTGCTCATTTCCAGTAATGCCCTTAAACAAAAATCAGTAATTGGAAATTTCACATCTAGTCACTTATCCGTCGTATGCAAAACCAACATATTTTGTAGGTAGTTGGTGTTTTCTTCTTCCTTTTGAGATGTAAAAATTACCTTTTTTTTTCTTGCAAAAGTTACCTCCGTACTTTATTTACTTGGATCTTTTTTTTTCATTTTAAAAATAGAAATAGAAGCAATCACTCAGCAAGGACATACTGGCCCAAAGACATTTGATGCAATAGGGACCTTCACTCCCACAAAACTACTGTATATCTTCTTTCCATGAAGTCTATCAAGCCACTGGATATAGAGAGATAAAACACTGCAGTGCAAACCATTAGATTTAAGTAATATAAAAGACAGGAAAAAAATCAACTACATACAATTGTAACTATATACAATTGGAATTGGTTAATTCGCATTCATTTCAATTTGTATTAAATCCACATGAAATACGGGAATGGGGACTTTTTTTATATGTCCCCCCCCCGCTACCATAAATTAAAAGGAAAAAGAAATGTGATAAGGAAAACTACAAAAGCATAAAAAACCCAAGATCCATGTGAAGCTGGAACAACCAACACTTAATCCTGAGCCTTTAAAAATATCTCAAGTCAACCTCGGCCTCAACCTTAAATTCATATTTAGTAAAAACAGAATAGTACATTGAGTATTGCAACAGCATAGCCTTTGTTCTATTAGGCCGTTTTATTCTCCCAGTTTTTCAAGTGCTAGGAGCCATCCAGGACTAAACATTTAGAACATGGGCTATAATAATTAGTTTGAAGTGATTGAATACAGACACCTGATACCACATCAGAGGCGAAACATCCATCAACTCAGATGAGATCCCAGTGCTCAAAGATGTCAAGGGCTCTCAAGTGTTTGGCTTCATTGAGCTGAAGATGCTCAATATCTTTAAGAATCAGATCCTTAATAGAGACCATTTTGATTTGCAGTTCTGCAATTTTAAAAAGACAGACTTACACAAGCCATTTCTGCACAAATATATTCATGTATGAATATACATATATTTTATAGCTATATAGATGTATATGAGAAACTGAAAATACACGTTCCTGTAATTTGGAAGCTTCGTTTTAAGAATAAGGAAGGATTAAATTTTATGATTTCAAAAGGCTAGAGTTAACACTCATACCGCCTGTTAGAATAGCACAGCAGCTAACAAAGGGCTTTTGAGCATTACTGGGACCCATAAACGCCTCTTTTTGCACCTGCCAGACTGCCTTTTACTTCTGATTTTTAAAGTAGACTTTTTAAAATAATTCAAGTGCTCTTAAGTGTTTGGCTTCCTTGAGCTGGAGATGCTCAAGGACCAAACTAGCATTATTTTTATGTACATGACTGTATCTCAATATAATTCTAAGGTAAGAAGTATTTTGATTAGACGCAGAATAGTACTTTATTTAGAACAATTCCTACAAACTCAGGAAAAGGTAGGACGGAAAGACAGAAAGCATCCTTGGGTAATAAGGATGGGCCTAAGAGAAGTAGGAGAGAGAAATGCTTTTTAATAATGTGGAGCTTCATGGGTAGCCATGAGTATTACAGTGGCTTGTAGGTACATGGACAAATGGTACCCTAAAGGCCATTTTCTATTTTCAAATATCCTTGTGGCCATTGGCCTAAAAGAAACAAGAAATCAGCTATGTTTTTAGCTATGTATTTGGCCAGCATCTACTATTGGTCAATAATAACAGCTTAAAATGAACATGAAATGTCAGCATACAGGAAGAATAATGTAAAATATGTTATGTTTACATGGTTAATAACAACGACCAATAATGATGATGATGATGTTGCAACTATTCTGTTAATGCAACTGTTCTGCTCACAGAAGAAATGAAAGAAGGATGCAAAAGTAGACAAAAGTAGTTGTTTAAAAGCCCAAACTTCTGCTCAAGCTACAGGATCGTCTTTGACAGATTTGTCTTTCCATTTTCTTACAGGTCCTTGATTGCAGAGACAATCTTTAAATCATGGATATTGGGGAAATTAAAACCTTACGTTCTCCATTACTAAATAGTGTAACTTATATATCATAACAACATAGTGAACCTTTGGAAACTTATTAGAGGATCATTTCTAAACCTATAGATTTCCAATTACCTACCGTAACTTTAATATGGTTACACTATGCGATTATTCTTTTTAAATCACACCTCGTGACTTTCAATTACAATTACAGCAAATTACTCTTACCTTCATTCCCTCCCAGCAATATTCTCCTCATTTGGATGCTTTAGCTTCTAACATTTATGAAGGTGTTTTTGTCTTAACTTGTTTAGCAAGAACTGTTAAACTCTCATGCTAGCAAAAATTGATATCAAAGTGAATGTTTAACATATCAACTAAGGAACAAGGCAACTAATTAGAAAACACATCAATCCTGCTACTGTTTTTGTTTATTATAAGGACAAAATCATTTAATAAAATCAACTTTTTTGATGGAAATTGATTACAAAAGGACAACTCAATTAAAATTCTCCCTAGTGGTACCTCAAGTTCTCAATACCAAGTTCCCATCCAGATGTTTTCGACTCTGAATTATACAGTAGTTTGTTATCAGTGTTTGATGCATATAACATTGGGACTATTTCCTACTCCATTTACTAATACCGGTAGTTTTAATTCCTTGTGGGGGGAAAAAACCAAATACTACAATCCAGCCATATTTAAGCACTTTTGTTCCTGCTGATTTTGGGGTGGTGGTGTATTACAAATATGCTGAGCAATGTCACACTAAAGTCAACAGGGCTCAGAAGAGCTTAATTTTCATCAAACATATTCAAAACTCAGATTTTAAAGATTAATATCAATTGAAGCCAGTTTTTTTTCCTTTTTGGATTGATGGATAAACAGATAGGGGAAAAAAGCATGGAAGACCATTCCAATATACAATTAATGTGGCAAAATTATCATATGCACAAAGATGAAATGATTCAACATTACCCACCATGGAGGAAGAATGGTTGGTAAAATTGATAGAACTCATTAAGATGACAAACTGGTTTAAAGAAAGGACAATATCTACATTTATTAGTGACTTCTTGACTTTCTGCATAAAAATGATATATGGTTTTGATGATTAGACAGGGTAGATTGTAGAAAAAAGAGAATCATGATGTAAATTAGTAGAGGTTAAAATATAATTATACTTAAAACTGCTGTGAAGAATATTGGAAGCTACTTCTTCATATCTTTCTCTTTTTTCTACTTGCTTTTCTACTTTCTTCTTTTTCTTCATTTTTAGCTTTTTCTGTTTTCTCTGTACTAATTAATTTGTATTAATTCTTGTTATTGCTTTTAATACTATGTATATGAAACAATCAACAATAAATGGAAATAAAGTTTTTTAAAATAAAAAAAATCCCTCCTCTCCATGATTTGGATGAGACCAAAGACAATTAAAATATGTAACATATGCATACAGACAAAATATTATTTCAATATTCATTAAATAAAGCGCACAGTATATAAGAAACAATATGAAAAATGATTTATGGCATTCCATAGATAGTTCTGTTACATGCCGGTATTTTCAGCCAAAATGGAAATCAGATTGAAATTCAATCATTTCCAGAAACTATTTCATTAATCTTGAGTTTTACTACTAATTCTTATTAATGACATTCGACTTCTGCCATGGTAAAGGTCAGTGTTTACTAGTCAATTATGTAAATAGGAATGAAATTTGGTAATGTGCCAGAGACACTTATAGTGCAATTTTGTATATGTCTGCTCAGATATAGGTCCTCACTGAATTCCAAAGCTTTCCCACTGATATGTAACTATGTCACTGCATATTTAGTTGCTTTTGCAGAATTATGTTCACAGATAAAAATGCTTGAGCATTTTCACTTGTCTAGAAGCAAAAGAACAATATTCAAGCAAAAAAAAAAGGAGAAGTCATATTGGTCATAAGGAAAATATATATATCTCAATCTACTTTCTAATTTTATTTAACAAATCATGAATATTGAACAGAACCACAGAGCAGCTATAGAATGCCAATCATTCTGTGATTTTTCATTAACTTTAAAAACACAACTCCGTATAACTCTTTGTTTAGTAGAAAAACCTACAGCTTTCCAAAAGTATTTGTCCTACCCATACAAAGATTAAAGTGGTAGTCTCTGTCCTTCCTTCTGCTTTTTGTCTATAAGAAAAGTAGCCTTTGTTGATAAGGATCAACAATCTGTTCAGCTTCAAGTAGTGTAAATTTTAGTACCTGCTAGGGACTGATGCATGTGTGAACGCCCTTCATGAATGCAGGAAGTTCCTATATGGTGATCTCATTACTATCCTCTAGTCATTTATTTCTTAGGAGGCCAAGTTACTCTCTTTTATTACCATCCCACCAAAGCCTTCTATTTAATGAGGAGAGAGAAAAACCAGAAGCTTCTTGGGCTTTTACCGGCAAGCAGATCTGTTGGTAGCAGACTGCTGAATAAGGCAATGTTTTTTTCCCCCCTCTTAAGTACTAGGAACTATTAACACTAGGTTAATCAGCAACATTTTCATTTTTTCCGCAACGTGCTGCTTCAAGAATGCCCCCCCCTTTTTTTCAAAAAAATTTAAAACACTGCAACAAGCAGATGAATACCAATTGCCTGCTTTTAATCCTGAAGATTCAACACGCAGGAACACACACACACACACACACACACACACAAAATGTATATTTGATAAGTTCAGTAGGGTTAATTCTAGAGGTTTCTTGTACTGGTGTGTTCTCTTGAAGCACATGAAGGCAAAGAACAGTCTGGAAAGTTTAAAATAAATTGTAGTCAATCACTGTGTAACACTGACGTATCACTGAGCAGATTTAGAGCCAATATGCTACACACATCTGTAATAAAACCTATATGTTTTCCTTTCACTTTTCCAATTCTAATATTTTAACTAGCCCATCAGGCTATGCAGCTACTCCATTTGAATTAAAGTATGTCATTACTAGTAAACGAAAGGAGAGTATATACAGTTTATAATCTAATACTTTCAGGGGGGCAGTGGTGGGTTCTGAATCCATTTGCCACCGGTTCTGTGCATGTGCAGAAGCGTCCCAGGCGGGTGGGCGTAGGCTCCCCCTGCCACCACTACTGGTTCTAAGAACTGGTCCGAACCAGGAGCAATCCACCGCTGGGGGGGAATTCTTTTTTTTAAGATTGCTACAAAATGGAAAAGAGCTTTGCAAAATGTTTGGGTTATTTACACATTTTGATATAATTTGGTAATTCATATATTAATTTTTAATGCAATTGCACAAAGCTGTTGCATTTCAGGTTTGGAGAGAAATATTCTATAGCCATGTCTGGGTGACATGGTGCATTAATTCAATGTCCTTCACTCCTAGGACCTGCGTATAATTTAGTTCAGCCTGAAGAAAATAACTTTGATCCGAGAGCTGTGGGGTGGGGGGGAGAAAACTATATATGAAATGAGGTTTTCTGGGTTTAGGGTGGTTTCTTATATACAAGGTGATGTATGAAGATAAACTGCTTTGGCATGCTACTGATGTAGTGTAGGATTAAGCGCATAATGGTTTTAATAGACTAAATACACACATACATAGTTTATTCCCTGGCTACTGCCTCTTTCCCACTATCCTACATATTGTGCAAAACACACCTCTTCAGAGTTCACACACACACACACAAACACCCCCCCCCCATGAATAGAAATATATTTTTGCAGTATTGTATAAAAATGCATGGATTATGAAACATAATTGTCAGAGTAATAAATACAGTTAATCACATAGCACTCCCAAAGACAATGTTGCCTAAATTAATCTGATATAGCACTAATTTTTGTTAAATTAAAAGGGCAAGGGGAATCTTGAATTACGTAGTTGTTTACAGATCCAGCCTTCTTTTCTTCCTACAATATATTGTCTCCTCATTGTGACAAGAGATGAATAAACAAATTGACACACTAGAACATCGGGGTAAAATTAGCATTCCCTTTGCTGAAATCTTTCAACTATGCAGTCCATCAACATGTTTCCTTGCCTGTTCTTCCAATGAAAGGTTTTGAAATAAAATAGTTTGAGGAAGGAATTTGAAACTGCTATCACAGTTCATGTACATTTTTTTTCTATCCATAAAACACATAAGACAAACAATTGTAAGCCAGAAAACTGTTAAAAGAAACTGAAAAAGCCTGGAGGAAGATAGCCATTTTTGAAACTTTCTGAAACTTCTAAGGGTATATGCAAATGAATGCATTCCATACATTCAGACATGAGATATCATTGTCTTCATAATTTATTATTTACCATGAAACCCAAACTCATCCATTATATTGGCATATTAAATATATATATACGAGCACAAATATTTAAACTAGTACTACTTCCCTAACATCACTGTTTGTATATTGCCCCACTTGCAACAGAAACAACATACCTTTTACAGTAAAACTGGAGGCTTACTTCAAGGAAGGAATAGCATGGGTGACATGGTGTTAACATGTTTTTTTAAGGGGCACAAACCTGAGACGCCAAGCACCCAATAAGTCTACCTGCTCTTGATAAAAAAAATCATTTCCCAAAACTTTGTATTTATTTTTCCTTTCACCTGTTCTGCTTTCAAATCAACTAATTAAGATAATATCCACAATTATATATGCTTACCATAAAGTTGGACTTCTGCCAATACAAATAGTAAAATGATTCAATTTAAGTAGCACACTTCATTAAGTTCGGGAATCTCTTGAATTTAGTAAGATATAAAAAATAGCAACTGGTATGTGTATGTATAATTGAGTAGATCAAGTTTTACTATCTATCTGCCTTATCTTAACAGATTTTCAGTTTCTGCAAATTATCAAGGTATATACATATAACATAGTATCATGTAATTAATTTATCTCAATTATTCACTGATTATTATTTTTAAAGGATGGTCTGAATATTCATTTACCATGCAATAAATTGCCAAGTATTCTTTGGTGATATTGGTATCTCCATATTATCATGGTTGAGATTTCCCTCTCACTAAGGGTAAACAGTATTTAACTAGGGTCAACCAATCCAAATTGTTTTAAGCCCTCATCAAAAAGGACATTATGATGTTTACTTGTTTTAAGCTATATGGCCTTCCATACAGTCTGGAATACATCTGATGAACCAGTAGCTGGTTTTTCATATACTTCCTATCTTGTAAATTCCAGAACATTAAATTCTCATTGTTTGCAATCGTCCTCTAATCTTTAATAATGCTGGTTTCCATATTCACAGTACCAAATTTCACTCCACAAAGTGTACACACACACACACACACACGCGCGCGTGTGTGTGTGTGTGTGTGTGTGTGTGTGTGTGTGTGTGTGTGTGTGTGTGTGTGTGTGTGTGTGTGTGTGTGTGTGTGTGTATATATATATATATATATATATATATATATATATATATATATATATATATACACACACACACACACACACACACACACACACACACACACACACACACACACACATACACATGTGTGTGTATAAATGTGTGTGTATGCATCCAGAGATCTCAGACAGCCTTTAAAACAAGAAATTCTATCACTTCACACAGATTCATTAAAATCTCGCCAGGGCAACAACTAAACAGAATAGTGACAGCTAAACACTTAAGGACTTAACCACATTTCCCTCACCCACCCCGCCTCTCCACCCTTATTTTCTGTAATAATGTTCAAGGCATGATTTAATAGAGAGACAGTCATTAAATACAGTTAACACATTTTTACGCCCAAGCTAAGCTTAGAAATGAATGCATATTTACTTAAGCATCCTAACACAATCAGCTTGGGTAGTTTAAAACAATTTTGCAAGGCTGATTTTAAGCCTTGACAAATCAGAAGACCTTAATAGCTAGGATAAAAAAACAAAACAAAAAACGACTGAGATGCAAAGTGTGCTAATTAACAAATGTATACATTTTAAATGCCACTTTGCAAAGAAAGCTCCTTTCAATTATAGCTATCTCTTAAAACAAAAAGCAGAGAGTACATCAACATACATGTGTGTATATCTAGGAATGTATAATCATATCATGTCTCAGAAAGCTTTAGCAGGTTTAAAGCCCACAGAATTATGCCTCTGTCCCTTTTGTTTTCTATGTCAATTGGGCAGCTTCTTTCTATTCATTACTGAACTGTGGAAAGGAAACACAGAGGTAGTGTTTTCCTTTTAAACCATGTAATGTCTTATACCCAGATTTAAAAAAAAAAGGACTGTTGCTTTTTTTTTTTTTGCCTGGTAGACAAGCTGTCGTAATTGAAACGAAGTCTAATCAGACTCATTACTGTTTTCAGCAATTTGCACCACCAAAGATGCTTATTAGGTAACAGTGTTTAATAAACCGCTCTTTAGAAAACTACCAATAATGAGCTCTTAACAGCCAATCTTTAGCAGGAATGTAATGTGAAAAGTGTTCCTAGCACTGAATAGATTTTCACATTTAGTAGTGTCATAATTAAGCTGGAGGAATTGGTGACTGCAGTGTTAGATTTATTGCAATCTAATCTATAGTCCTTCAGCCTCCAACACTACATCTGAGAATGCGATCCTTTTATTTAACCAAAATTACAGTTAATATTTCCACAGCAGATTTTAAAAAGCATCTCAACCTTTCCTAATGCTCACTCAAAACATGATTTAGGAAAGAGGTTGAAATTATAGATGAGATTCAGAAGGCAGGTTGTATATGTTAGACATTGAATTTAAAAAGTTATTATTTTAACATTTAGTCAACTCTGCTTAGCCTTGTTTGCTTGTACCCTGAATTCCAAAGAAAATCTGTATAATATAAAAATAATTTATCATAGATTATGTTTTTGCAAATTTTTGTGAGCAATTCCTTAAATGTTATTAATTCTAATAATAAGCACCGCCCAATAGCAACTTTGGTAATATTTAAGTAACATGCCAAGGTATATTAACTCATAAAAACACAACCATTAGTGACATTTTTAAGCATCAAAAACACCATAAAGATTCAGCAAGTATTGCATACAAATACTTATAAATCAACTTTAAAAAAAAGATCAACATGTAAACTGACAATTTTTAAAAAGTGAAAGCATTCAAGACAACAACCCATGCTTTCATTCTCACGCTGTGAGAACATATATTTGTTCTAACATACCAAGTCCTCCCAAACTATAACCTAGAAATAGATTGATCACCGTATGTATTCTCAATCTGAAAAGCAATTTTTAAAGGATATTAATATTATGTAGTTTATCTTAAAATTATTTCAAACTGACAAAAATGCTCAAAAAATACATAAAGCTAAACCCAAGTTTTTATTAATGATACATGCCATATCCCACAAACAGCTTACACGTGAACTGCAGAAAATCTACTGATCTTTAAGCATAAGGAAGACATTCATAAGTGGTATCAAAAACAATGAGAACAAAGCTAAGAATATGCTGTTCATTTGTTATGTCAAGCAATATAAATTACTGCAAGATAGATTTTTATTAGTCAGAGTGGGAAGTTGACAGGATAGTTAAAATATATTTAATAACCTTTGGTGCGCTTTTGATATGGGCCACAAAGGCAACCGAATTCTAAAACATCCCATTCCATCCATCTAAATAAAGTGTTCTTAAAGTGTTGACTGGGGACAACACAACAGAGTCAAACAAATAAATATTTTTCAAAATCTCAGTTTTAATTTCTAATAAAGCAAATATCAATAAATATAATTTACATAAACCAAAACTGTTGGGGTCCTCAGTCACTTTTAAGAATGGAAAGGGGTCCTGAGACTAAAATATTTGAGAACCAATGAGCTGAAGGAAAGAGAGAACTTGAGAAGACATAGACTCCTATTCTACCCAGCCTCTAAGCAGGTGATAGGTTCCTCTATCAGATGGCTCCATAATTAACAGTGGTCCAATGAGGCCACTAGGTAATTTTTTCATTTATTTATTGTTCTCTTGTATGCTAAATGTAATAAATGTCAGTTAAAAATAGGAAAAGTAGCTCCTAAGTACAGGTACTTACAATAGCTCATTTAGTGACAGAAGTTACAACGGCACTGAAAAAAAGTGACTTATGACCATTGCAGCATCTCTGTGGCCATGTGATCAAAATTCAGATGCTTGGCAACTGACTCATATTTACGATATTGCAATGTCCCGGGGTCATGTGACCTTCTGACAAGCAAAGTCAAGGGGAAAACCAGATTCACCTCACAACTGTGTTAGCTGCACTGATTCACTTAGCAACTGAGCCAAAAAAGGTCGTAAAATGAGGCAAAGCTCACTTAACAAATGTCTCATTTAGCAACAGAAATTTTGGGCTCAATTATGGTTATAAGTCAAGGACTATCTGTAAAAGTAGAATCTCTCGAGCGGAGCTCGAGTCTTGGACACGTTCCTGGAATCCCAATGGAATGATGTCCTTCTCCTGGGATATTGAGTCTACTAGCCTGGGATTTTTGATGATCTCATATCAAAAACTAATCAGGTCCGATCCTGTTTGTTTGTTTATTTATTTTACATTGACCAAGTTTGGCTACATGTTGCCATCAGCTGTAATTAATAATTATATGTCGTAAGGAGCGAATAAATCTTAATATTGACAATTTATATAACCACTGCAGGATATACCAGTACATTAAATATTGGGAGGAGAAATGGGAGACAGTGCTTCATACCATGGCATAGCCTTAATTATAAACGTATTCCAGAAAATAGGGTTAATTTGAACATGTATACTTCTGTCAATTAGCCTCTGTCCTGATATTGCAGGAAGAATTAAAAAAATGTGCTACTGGTCAGGATATCCAAAGTATTATCAATGAAATAATCATAGTACTAAAGTAAGCCTACATGTTTGATAGTTGTATGTATAACTATAAACATCTGACACACTTTATACGTATTATTAAGAAATATTAAGAAATAATATAAATATTAGCTTTTTCAATACATTTTAAGAAATAAATAACCATAAAAGGCCATCCTTTAGAAAATTGCTAGGCAATGTTTATCACAGTGGATGAAATATTTTTTTTAAAAAAATTATACATTAGCATACATTTTTGTTAAGTGACATTAAAACCACAGAAGGTGCACTGAAGGAATTGGAGTTGGCTATAGGATTGCCTTAACAACATCACATAATGTAGTTGATGAAACTCGCCTCTATATCTGTATTACAGGATCTTTCCCCCTTTCTTTCTATTTTATCACCTTGACTGCCCTCTATTTCAAACTTGCAGCAAAGCAAGTGAGATGAGGGGGGGGGGAGAGAGGGGGGAGAGGGAAGGAGGGAGGGAGGGAGAGGGAGGGAGGGAGAGAGAGATGGCTACAAAATTGAATGAGAAAGCAGTTGAAAAAGAGAGAAAACACTGAAGAATAATTTTGTACTTTACATACATAATATAAAAATCACGCAAGGATTACAAGATCTGATTTATAACAAAACATTCATTCACATCACGTGTGTATATTCTGAGTCTGATTGTATTATACTTTATAGTGCTGTATAAAAATTGTAGAAGTGAACTGGGAAGAGATTTGGAGTAGTAGCAAGATCTGGGAAAGGCTTATATTTAATGTAGTACATCACCACTTTATCTCAAAAGAGGTAATTCCCAGTTACATAATTAATGTTCAGAAATGCTAATCAGCTTTGGATATATATTGAAGAATATCATTACTACAAGTGTGATTAAATGTTTAATGCTTAATTGGCAAAATACTATATTGTTCAGATATCACATTTCATGACATTACTGATATTTAACGTTATTAAAATTTTATTATGCTGTTTTGCATCATGTGCTTTTATCTCTCTGAGAATGTAGGTACAGTACACAGTGAAAGTCAAAATGATGTCCCCAATAACATAGCATGCATCAAAGTGTCATCCCACTACATACTGGCTTCACATCAATTTGAAACTTGCATCATTTTGCAATTATATAATTCACATCAACTACACGTTGTCCTCGTAATGCATGCGATGTCATTTACATTCTTTAAGATGTTCATATATGAGAAGAACCATACTAAGAACATGACAGAAGATCTCAGCTAATAAATATTACAAGTCACAAGACTTAATACTGTCTTGTCCATAGAAATTTATGGAAAGGAAAAATATCTAGCATATCTCAACTTGATAAACTGAATCAATGCCTAGCTTTGGCAAATCTAGATGGCTGCTCACAGATAGCTTTGAAGCAAGGGTGAGAAATCTATGATCCACAGAATACTAGTGAACTGTAATTCTAAACAGCTCAATAGGGTTGGGCTATTTGACCAATAGTGCTTTAATTAACATTAACAAAATGTTTGTTAGGGTGGGGTTATTTTTTTTTGTTCCATCCCAATTTCACTGAATACATATGAATTTCTTTTATAATATTTTATTTCAATTAAAGAGATTGCTGCCAGTTATCTGCCTTGGTTATATTCAGATGACTCATTATAGCATAAATTGGAAATAATTTGGATAGTTGATAAAAAATAAGAAAGCACGTAAGAGGGAAATGTTTTGCCTCTATCTCTATTTGTCGCCAGTCTAACATTTTTGTGATGTACATCCTAGGAATTTATCATGAACAAAGACTTTGCTGTTTTAATAAACTTTTGTACATGTTTAAGGTTATTATTTGTACAGATAAAAATATCCCTACAAAAGGACTGAAATAGGTAGCATATCTTGACTGGACTGAAAAGAGATGTGTGTGATATTACAAATAGTTGGAGGGCATGGGCTGATATTTAAAGAGATAAGGTTGCAGCTAGGTAGCTTTGATGAGCTACTTTATGTTGAGGATAACTAGTTATGACATTTCTTTAAAAAGGTCTGAATTGCTGAGAAGTGCCCTAAACACATGGTTAAGAACTGCTACTTTGCACGACTGCCTTAAGAAAGGCACTTTTAAGAGACATTTAAGTATCTTTTAATTTAATGTTTTTCAGTCATGCTAGAATGCTTAAAAATATTTAAACAAGCGTGCATGTTTTAGATCAACCACAAAGCATCCTGTGAAAAAACCCTAAGCTATAACTTGTTATATTTGCGGTGATATAATAACTAACAAGGTTCTACCGCCTTACAAACTAAGCATTCTAGCAGAACAGAATTAACTTACAAATTACAACTATAAATTTCATTACGAGTTGGCCTTTATCTGGTACTCTACTGATAATACAGATTCAACAGATTGGGGGAGGAACAAATATATGCTGTCCAAAACTCTCACGTGAAATAGGAGATAAACCTGTATAACTTGTACGTAAGCTCTTTCAAAATATGCTTCCCAAATGGTAGAATGTTGGGTTGCCTTGAAGGTTCAACTTTGTGTTGAACCTTCAAGAAAATGCTTTACTTTGTCCATAATCAGAGGGCCTGTGGAGGCCCTTGAGTGTTCAAAAGGACACAGTGCTTCAAGGCTTTGAGTAGTGGGCTTGGTCAGGTGCTCCGTTCAACCCTCCCTTCCTAGCAGTTTTGCACAGCCCTAGTACATTGATATACAATCTGCAAATGCCAAACTCCTGTTGAAACCAACACGAGTCTTCAATGGAGCTCTGGCTGTCCTTCTCCATCCCCACCCAAATTCAAAACATTTATTGTCCTCAGACTAGGGCAGTTAACATTGTTACATTTTTATTTTGAAATAGAACTCCATTAAAATCTGTGGGATGCTCTTTTCAAGTGAGTATTTTTGTCAGGGACTACTTTTTAAGCAGTTTGGGCTAAAATGATTGGACTGAGTCGGAGAACATCCTTTGTGCCCAGAAATGCAAGCTTTCGTTTCCATGTTCTTCTTTACAAAAAGACCCTGTGTCAATTTTAAAACTTCTCACAACAGATCTGCCTAGATACTTATCTGCAACAAAGGGAATGAAAATGAAATAAAGAATAATTTTCTGTGATGACTCCATGCATTTAAGATTTAATGGCAGCCTACGCCTTCTCAGTGATTCTCCTGGAGAAGAGATAATGTACGCGAAGAGGCACAAAATTGTAGGTTTAGTCATGTCAAAACTTGATATGTGCCAAAATAGAGATCTGAGGTGTCAGCAACTGCAAAATAAATGACAAGTGTTAAACTACTCAACAGAAGTAAATTTTGTAATTATTTACCTTTCTGTAGCTGTATCAGTGTGTGCTAATTTGTTGCATACACCCATGGTTAAAAGCATGCCAGACACTAAAATCAAATCTCTTTGCTCTCTGTAATTCAGGCACATGCTAATAGTGTCTTGTCATTCACTGAGAGATTATGTTTGGCTGGGTGGTTGTATGTGGGGGGATGAATAATAAAACCGAAGTGCCACAAAGTGCTATGCAAGTAAACAAAGCCCTGGCATTGAGGGCACTAGCTTAATATGTTGGGAGCTCCAATGCCTAGCTGCTGCAAATGGACAACATTAATTCGAATCCTGGCACCGCTGGCCATGCTGAGATTTCTCTCTTCTCAATAGGGGTTTGCTCTTTAAAGTATTGCTCCCTGAAGGGAGCGCAAAACCAGAGAAAGGATTTCCAACAGCCCAGCACAGATGAATGGCTGTGTCAATGGTGAATATTGGTTAAGCTTTGAAATAGGGAATCCTGCCGTGGTCTCTCAGCTTCATACCCCCACTGGTGATTGCCACTGTGGACTTCAAATGTTGCACAGCCTTTAGGGGACAAGCCATAAATGAAAAAACATCAATAAACTGGTTTCATTAAAAAAAAAAAGAAATAATAATAATAAGGGCATTTTTCTGACTCTGTACTTGGAGCATTTCCCTGGATAATTTGATAAGGGATGTTCATCTTAAGGGATGTCTAGGCATTCGTACATTTTACATGAGACTCAGTGATTCTTACCTAGTCTCTGTACTAATTAGTAATGAAACAATTTAATGTGCACCCCTCCTCTCTGGGGTGGCAATCATTTTAGTCATGTGGCTGTTTTTGCTACATTATCTCCTGTGACTTATTCATTTATTTTCTTATTAGCTTGTGTGAAATATATATAAAAAAATAAAGCGAGCAGGCAAGCAGTGGCAATTTTCCTTTATAGTAGGTTGTTTAATCCAATGGCAAGACGAGGCAAACAAAATGAGTTTCCCTTTTGGCATATTTCATGGTTAGCTTTTTTCCAGTTTTCAATCAATCACTTGGTGGCACGATATAATTTCCTAATCATACTAATATTCATGCTTTTATCACTGTTAAACTAAGAGCGGGCACAATTCAGTAAGACAGGAGTCTAATTATTTAAATATGATGCAGCACAGCATTTCTATGCGGCCTTTTTTATGAGCTTTTCTCTGTTTTAAAACACTGATTTTACAAAACTAAAAATAAACATGTAAACATTCTCATACACCTCCGAGTAAATAGAGCTCACTCTTTCCATTTTCAATAATGATAACATTTTGCTGTTTTCATATCGAATTGGAATTCTTCCAATTTGCATTCAGGTAGTTCCATTAGGTAGACAGTCAGAACAGGCATTTTAAGGATAACTAAAACAGAATCTGCTGAAGCTCTAATGAAGCTCTAACAACTAAAAAGCTGGTTAACTGGTTATAAGGAGGAGGAGAGATCACTTTCATAGTTCATATAGTTAACTATATTTTAATATAATTTATTCCACTTTATAATGCTAAAATATGTAGAAGCTGTCTACATACTGCAGGTAGAAAAAATGATAAAAATACCAGAAATAAAATTCTAATAAATCAAAAGCATATTTTTCTCTTTCCCTATTTCTATCCCTTATTAACGTATACTGTGGAACTTAACACTGAGCCCATTCCTAATAGAATCTATGCATGCTAGAGACCATGCTAGCCTTTTGCAGCAAAAACAATGAATCTTTATTCTTTATATATATATATATATTCTTATACAACTTATTATCACTTTTGTTTCTGCAAAACACAGGTAAATCTGCAGATTGAGTTTTCTTCTTCTTCTTGGTGTGAAATACTAAGCCACTTCAACTTCTCTATAAAGCCAAGGTTTCTATAAGAAATAATGAGCTAACAAATAATAGCAATAGCATTTAGACTTATATACTGTTTCACAGTGCTTTACAGCCCTCTCTAAGCGGTTTACAGAGCCAGCACATTGCTCCCAACCCTCTTGGTCCTCATTTTACTGACCTCGGAAGGATGCAAGGCTGAGCCTGGAGAGAATCAAACTACAGGCTGTGAGCAGAGTCAGCCTGCAATACTACATTCTAACAACTGCGCCACCGTGGCTCTTCATTCAATAATTTTACAGGAAAATTTTAAGAATTGTTCTGTATCTCTTTGGGAAAGATATAAATGGACAACATTCCTTTGGGTAGAAATACTTAATTTTGGGGGGACACCAAGGATTATTGGAGGTTACTGTCAACCCTGAAGCTGACCTGACTGAAGCCATTTTTACCGCTTCAGTGTTGCCACACTGGAGCTAAGGGATAGGGAGTGGGGATTTGAGATAAGAGGGGATTTCTTAGCCACAACAACATATCTCTTGGGAACCAAGGACATTCTCACACCTGGTCAGAGGAAGGCGGAGTAATGCTACCCAGCTGCCAGTCTGCACCGTGATTGGACCATGTGACTGATTGTTTTGAGAAAGTAGAAAAACTTTCACTTTTAATTAGGTGAAACCATGGGAGACTTCAGAGTTGGTTTTCACCAGATATGTGCCAATATGATATTTCCAATAAAGCTATTCTTTGAGGAATCTACATGTCTTGGAGTTTTGCTTGCTATGGATCTATTACTTGGAACCCTGACAGTTACACAATAACACAATGATACAACAAATGGGAGCTGTTTAAAAATGTGCGGTCCTCTTTTGGGTAGCAGTAATGGTGATTTTTAGAAAGTATACCATGTTTCCCCCTTATATCCTGATAATAAGCCCAACAGGGCTTTTCAGGACATGCATTGAAATAAGCCCCCCCCCCAAAATAAGTCCCCTTCCCCGACTACATACATGCAACCCCTGCCCCATCTGCCACCCCCAAATTGTGCCCGAACATCTTACCAGAGTCTGGCAACTCGCCGCTTCTCTTTCTTGGCCAGTCTTTGCAGGGAAACTCCTTGAAATGTAAAGAAAAACTTCTCGCGAGTGCGAGCAATTAACAACTTCTCGCACTCACAAGAAGTTTTTCTTTACATTTCAAGGAGTTTCCCTGCAAAGACCGGCTGAGAAAGAGAAGCGGTGAAGCTGCCAGATGCTGGTAAGATGTTTGGGCACAATTTGGGGGTGGCAGGTGAGGCAGGGGATGGGGAGGGGCGGGCCGCGAGATGCGCATCTTACCAGCGTCTGGCTTCTCTCCGCCACTACTCTCTCTCGGCCGGTCTTTGCAGGGAAACTCTAATGTAAAGAAAAACTTCTGAATGAGCTGCCGCCGCCCGGGAAAATAACGTGAGTAATGGCTCTCTCACAGCGCCTCTTCTCTCTCTTCTTCTCCCGAGTGGCAGCTGTGTGTCCAGAGATCGGCAGGCCAGATTCGGTGAGCCAGACGCACTGCTGCCACTCAGGAGAAGAATAGAGAGAGGAGGTGCTGCGAGAGAGCCCATTTCTCATATTGTTCTCTTCCCGGGCGGTGGCGGCACGTTCAGCTCCCCGAATCTGGCCTGCCGATCTCTGGGCACATAGCTGCCACTCGGGAGAAGAAGAGAGAGAAGAGGCGCTGTGAGAGAGCCCATTACTCATGTTATTTTCCCGGGCGGCGGCAGGTGGGGAGGGGTGGGGCAGCCGAGAAACGAGATGCATGGAGCGAGGTTGGGCTCCCCTTGCCATCTCTTCTCCCCCACTCGCTGGGCATGGTAGGAGCTGGAAGTCAGCTCCCTGAATCTGGCCTGCTGGTCTTGGCCCGCGAGAGGGAGTGCCAGGTGGGGAGGGGTGGGGCAGCAGACAAACAAGACTCAAGAAATCTTTCTCTCTTCCAAACTCCGCCAGAAATGAGTCTTCGTGTGACTCATCACACCTGCGCAGCCTCTTGGAGCAAAAGGGGAGAAAGATTTCTTGCATGCAACATGCAGCCAAAAGGTTCCTTGTCCTGGTGCTGTGTCTTACATGCACTCTCCCCCTCCGCCACCCAAAAGGTTTGCTCATGGGCTGCTTCTGCTGCTGCACCCGGCTAGAAGTTTGACTGTCAGCTCGGGTTTGGTCGCCGGCTGCTTCTGCTCGGCGGGGATGGCTGAGGCACTGCAGGTGTTACTGCTGCCCTCGCTGCCACTGCTTACGGAGGCCCCGGCCGGCCCCCTGCAGGGCAAGCTCAGCTGCGGGCAGGGAGCACTGGCCATGGCCGGGCCAGCCGAGCTGCATCTGTCGGGGCTGCCCTCGGCGTGGCTGCCCGGTGTCTTGCTGCCGGGCGCCTGGGAAGAGTAAGCGGGGCCTGCGGGAGGAAGGGAAAAGTAAGCGGGGCCTGCGGGAGGAAGGGAAGAGTAAGCGGGGCCTGTGGGAGGAAGGGAGTGCAGGCAAGGGTCTTGCGAGGCTCCCCTCCCCAGGAAGAGTCCGGCTCAATTGCCGTCCTGTCTGGTGACTCTCAAGGTGGAGGGGCTTCCCGGGCATGCCGGTGGGCGCTCCGGTCAGTCAGTGCTCAGGTGGGGGGACCGTGGGGAGATTGGAGCGGAGAGGAGCAGGGGGAAGGGGAGGCCTCCAATGACCATCACCATAGAGCGGGAAGCACACTCACAGAGCAGCCGCTGCCCTGGCTGGGGTTTGGAAGCCGCAGAGCCGGAGTTTGGGGGAGAGAAAGAAGGACTTCTGCTGCTTTCCTTGTGTGCAGCCAAAAGAAGAAGAAGCAGAAGTCTTTCTTTCTTTCTCTCCCCCAAACTCAGGTTCTGCGGCTTCCAAACCCCAGCCAGGGCAGCGGGTGCTCTGCGAGGCGTTTCCCACTCTATGGTGACTGCTGGAGCTGGAATTGGAACTAAACAGACTCCAGTAAGATGCTCTGCCTCTGGTGGCATTTTGAACCATGCTCCTGCCTGCGAGGAGGCGGCGAGGCAGGGATTGATGCTCGCCTCCTCTTCCTCGCAGGCAGGAGCGTGTTTCAAATTGCCGTAGGCAGAGCCCAGAGGAGCTGAGCCAGCCCCGCGGGGTGTGCGTGCACCCGCCTCTCGTTTGTTCTCTGTCTCTCTCTCTCCGAGAAACGCAATGGAGCTACAAGTCCCAGGTAGGACGCGTGTCTCGCAGCCCACCCTGCCCCACCTGCCATCCCCAAATTGTGCCCCACCATGAGACGCGCGTCCTACCTGACACTTGTAGCTCCATCACATTCCTCGGTATTGTGTCCAGAGAAGCCCGTTGTAAAAGAAAACTTCTCGCGAGTTCAAGAAGTTTGATTGAATTCGCGAGAAGTTTTCTTTGACAATGGGCTTCTCTGGACACAACACCGAGGAACGCGACGGAGCTACAAGTGTAAAGTAGGACGCATGTCTCGCGGCCCAACACGTCCCACCTGCCAGAAATGAGTCTCTGTGAGACTCGTCACGCTGCCGCCACATGGAGCAGGACTCTGCAAGGCTTGTTGTGCCATTGCATGCATGAACAGCAGCACTGCACCAGCTGTGCCGGTATGATGAAGCTCGTGGCAGTCCTGCAGTTCGTGCATGCAATGGCACAACAAGCCTTGCAGAGTCCTGCTCCACGAGGCGGCGGGCCAGCCGCTCGGCCAGCGCCAAGAACAGGGAGGGGAAGCGGTGGTGATGTGACATCCAGTCCCATGCTTGTCGCCTACTGCATCTTCAAAATAATAAGCCCCCCCCGATAATAAGGCCAAGGCCATATTTTGGGGTTCAAAAAAATATAAGGCCCTGTCTTATTTTCAGGGAAACACGGTACTTAAAATAGAGCCTTTTCATACACACATGAAAAACATTTTGAACGGCTGGGTTCAGATCCTCCATGCACACATCAAAATATAGATGTTTTCTTCAGCCACAGTTAAGGTTGGAGATTGTGGGCAAACTGAGAAAATTAGGCATGAATGGGCTGGCTGGGTATACCATCCCTGCATTCAAGCATGTACAGGTAGGTCTTGGAGTCCTAGACAATCACTTAAATATGAGCCAGCAATTTGCTGCAGCCATCAAAAAAGCCAATGCAGTCTTAGACTGCATTAATCGGGAGATAGCATGAAGATCATGTGAAGTGTTAGTATCACTTTATAACATCATGGTAAGATTACACTTGGAACATTACATCCAGTTTTGGTTGCCATAATAAAAGAAAGATGTTGAGACACTAGAAAGAGTACAGAAAAGAGCAACAAGGTGATTAGGGCAATGGAAACTAAAACATATGAAGAACGGTTGCAGGAACTGGGTATGTGTAGTTTAATGAAAAGAAGGAGTAACATGATAGCAGTGTTCCAGTATCTCAGGAGTTGCCACAAAGAAGAGGGGGTCAATCTATTCTCCAAAGCAGCTGAAGGAAGGACAAGAAGCAATGGATGGAAACTAATCAAGAAGAGAACCAACTTAGAACTAAGGAGAAATGTTCTGACTCTTAGAACAATTAATCAGTCGAACGACTTGCCTCCAGAAGTTGTGGGAGTTCACTGTAAGTTTTTAAGAAGAGACTGGACAATCATTTGTCTGAAATGGTATAGGATTTCCTGCCTGAGCAGGGGGTTGAACTAGATGACTTTTAAGCTTGCTTCCAACTCTGTTATTCTGTTATTACTGAAATCATGGAGAAGATGGGTGGATGGGATGTATACTGGCCATGTGGAGGATGACATAAACGGGTAAAGAGGCATTGATCTTGCTCTCTTTGTTGAGAAAGATCCCATTGGGAAATGTCTTGGCTGAAACCGAGAACTAAGATGCTCCAGCTTTTCATTCGGCTGAACTGTTACCTGCCTAGAACAGTCCAGTGAAACATCGGAGCCAGAGTGCAGATTTCGTGCTTAATGCAGATTAGTGTTTCTCAACCTGACACTGCTGTAGAATCAAACACATTTTCTGTTTCAACCACACTTCTGTTTGTAAACTAATTTATTTGTAGAAAAGAAAAAAAATGCCCCCGGAAAAATCTATTTAAGTGGCCATTTTGGGATTTCTGGGCTACAAAATATGAGTCTGTAGTCTTCATGGGATCTAAAAGTTGTCCACGCTGACTTAAATAGTTTAATGCCACTTTCCCATATTTCCTTTTGCCACTCTAGCTATAAATTACTCTATGGCAGTGATGGCGAACCTTTTTTTCCTCAGGTGCCAAAAGCACGTGTGTGCGCGCTATCGCACACGTGCGAGTGCCCACACCCATAATTCAATGTCTGGGGAGGGCGAAAATGGCTCCCCCCGCCCCCGAAGGCCCTCTGGAGGCCAGAAATGGCCCATTTCCTGACTTCCGGTGGGCCCAGTAGGCCCGTTTTTCGCCCTCCCCAGGCTCCAGAGGCTTCCCTAGAGCCTGGGGAGAGCGAAAATGCCCTTCCCTGCCCCCCCTACGGAAGCCAAAAATGCCTTCCCAGAGACTCTGTGTGAACCGAAAATCAGCTGGCCAGCGTGCACATGAGCGCTGGAGCTAAGCTAGGGCAACGGCTCATGTGCCAGCAGATATGGCTCCGTGTGCCACCTGTGGCACGCGTGCCATAGGTTCGCCATCACTGCTCAATGGGATTAATTATACATTATATCTACAGAGTATCTAGTTGGGAAAAGCTGAGTTTGGAGAGGGTTATAACTTCAATTTCTTGGCAAATGTCTCAATGTGATTTTATACCAAAAGTCCAGAGAGTATCAGGGACAGAATATTATAGAACAGCATATCTGAAGTAATAACTTGATACAATTCATGTAATTTTGAGATTAAATTGAACAGCTGCATGCTTTTTTCCTCAGAAACCACCCTGGAAAGTAAGCATAATAGATTAAATGCTTACCAAAAAGTGGAGTTTGTTTTTAACTACATTTGCAAAAATACGTGATTATTGTCTTTATTACAGAAGGTATTTCATATCAGTAAGAGGTGCTTCATACAGACTCACAGCCCAGTTCCATTCTGCAAAAAGATTAAGCTTGACTTAAAAGGATTTTGCTGTGCTAACTTTAATCTTTCAGCACTTTGTTGCCTAATGCTGGGCCATACTAAATTCTGACAGAAAAAAACCTTAATACTACAGTATTGTATTCTTAATTCATATGTGTGTTGAGCTGGGAAGTATAGCTCTCTTCTTCTAGCTGATTCCAAGATCTAACACAGGGGTGTCAAACTCGATTTCATTGAGGGCCACATCAGGGTTGTGTTTGACCTCAGGAGGTGGGGCGTGGCCAAGGCCAGTTCCACGTCACTCATCAAGGCTCTGTTTTTGGCCATGATGGCTTCCTGCAACCCTCTGCCAGCGAAAACGGAGCTGCCTCCCCGAGCTCCATTTTTGCTGGCAGAGGGTTGCAGGAGGCTGTCGTGGCTGAAAACGGAGCCCGAGTGGGACGTACACGGGCCTCTCAAGCTTCGTTTTTGCTGGCAGAGGCACCGCAGGCTGGTCCTTCGCTATTTTCAGGGCAGGCCCATGAGCCAGAGCTAAGCACCCCGCGGGTCGGATGTGGCCCGCGGGCCTTCAGTTTGACATCCCTGATCTAACAGAACCAGTTTCAAACAGATAAGCATCAGCTTAGCCTGGCATTTAATGCTCCCATTAAAAAGATAACTGATACAAGTTTACAAAACAGAATGCAAACCATTGTGGCTGTAGATAGTTTCCTAACCTGGGTTTAAATATCTGAAGGATAAGTAAAAGAGGCAATTTATAGCATCAATCTTAAGAGAGGGCACAGAGAAACCCAGAGGGACATCGAAAAACGTGTTCCGAAAACACATATAGTTCAGGACCATTTTCTTTGACTGCCTTTCATCAATCAACCTGGTCCTTTCCAAATATGTTGCAATTACAGTTTCATGCTTGTAAATTCAGCCCATCAGGAGATGCCAGACTGAAGGTAGTACACAAGTAGGGGTGGATTCAAAGCCACACCAAGAATGATTCTTGGAATATCTCTCCTTTTGTTTCCCCTCACGTTGGATAGAATATAACAATGAAAGGCACCTGCATTTAGTTGAATGCAGAAGGATCCCCTTGACTCTCAAAATGCATGTTCTAAAACTAGATTAGAAGATTCCGGCAACAGCCAGAATATTTTAGAGTTTGTTTTCCGCATCTCTGGAAGCTGCCCAGGTTGGGAAAGACTGGTGCAAAAGTGTTCTCCTCTCCTTGCTTAGAGAACAATTCAGGAAAATTCAAATGAGTTGCTTACATGTGTTTCCTACTTCCTCTTCAAATAGCTTGACAGCCTCTGCTTAAGTGTCACAAAACCTCAGTCATTAACTGTAGCGGTGCACAGATGGAACAGTATTTGCTCTGCCATTGGCATTCAATTAGGATGATGCCAGCTCTAAACATTAAGCCAGTTAAACTATGCTTTAGGCAAAGCAAAGCCCATAATTAGAGCTTGTAAATTATCACTTGGAATCCTAATTTATCTGGGTGTAATATAAGGTACATATTAGGCATCTGTGTGTGAATCTGTGCGTCCATACATGCACTTAAAAACACACATTCATATAGACAAGGAGCAGCAGTAGAGACGTATTTCACGATAAGTGGCCAAAGAAATCCAAAATAGATATGCAAATTCAAACCCGGGCTTCTTGACTAGGGTTCAGGCCAGGGGCGGGTTGCTAACTTACCGATACCGGTGCACTGCGCGCGCATCTCCTTGTGCAATTTTGCTTCTGCGCATGCGTGGAAGCAAAATCTTGCTGAAATCTCATGAGGTGACAAGCGCGCGTGCGAGATTTTGCTTCTGCGCATGCGTGGAAGCAAAATCTCGCGTGCACGCGTCCCCTCGCAAGATTTTGCTTCTGCGCATGCGCAGAAGCAAAAAATCCCAAAAATTCTTTTAAAAAGATGGCGCGCGTGATGGACCAGCAAAGACGGCACCAAAGCGGTCACACGCAAATTGCGCAATCAGCCGCTCCCTACCGGAGCTACGCACCAGACCGCACCGGTAGGAACCCACCACTGGTTCAGGCTTAGAATTCAAAGACTTTAAAAAAAAACCCCAACAGGCTAGAAACTCTGTACAAATGAGCTGCTTTTAGAAAAGTGAATATTGTACATCAAATGAATGTTGGGGTCCGGGTAAGGGCTGTAGCTTACTTCTCAAGCTGCAGCGTTGGGGATATCTAAAAAGCAGCAGATATTATCAGCAATAATGTTTATGTGGAAGACCAAATTCTATTTTTGGGGCCAAATATAAGGTGACCAGACGTCCCGATTTTGGCGGGACAGACCCGCTTTTTAATGCTTTGTCCCCGTCCCGCCCGTCCTCTAAAAAGTCCCGATTTTTTAAAAGAATGCACGACTAGGGCATTCTTTCCAAAAATCGGCCTGCAGGCACTCGAGGATGGCCAGGTTGGGCCCAGCCGCAGGGGCAGCAGCAGCAGCAGGCCCTCTCAAAATCGGGACGTCTGGTCACCTTAAAACACCCACCCATGCCTTTCTCTCTGCAAGGCGGGCGCGGAGAGATGACGTCGCTGCTGTTGGCGCCCCACGCTGATTGGCTGTTGAAGGGTGAGCGGCGGCGGCGACAGCAGCAAGCCGGGAGCGCTCGCCCGGAATTGGAGTCAGCGAGCAGCTGGGCATCGGGGCTCTTCCCCCGCCTTCTCCATCCTCCAGGGTCGCCACTGCGGGGGTTCCGTCTCTCCGGTGGTGCCTGCGTTGGAAGGGAAGGGGGGGGAAAGGCAGCCTGCGGGGCTTGGCACGGCTGGGAGTTGCGAGGCGGCGTAGCAACCGGGCTGTTCCTCCGGGTGTGCTAAAGTGCTCGAGTTTTTTCTCTCTCACACACACATGCACAACCTTCCAACGACCGGGAAGTCGTGCTGGGAGATCCAGTCCGACCCGGTCGTTGGAAGGTTGTGCATGTGTGTGTGAGAAAGAAAAAACTCAAGCACTTTAGCACACCCGGAGGAACAGCCCGGCAAAGACGGGTGAGGAAGGAGAGAGAGGGGCGGGTCCTGTCCCCAGAGCTCTTCGGAAGCGGGGCGCAGCGCGGGCAGGAGACACCCGGGGAACTTTCCTCCTCCTCCCCCTTTTCTCCCTGGCTCACACGCTTACAAGTTACTTTTTTTCTCCTCAGCGCGCGCCCTCCCTCCGCCCGGGCTCCAACCTCCCCCCCCCACTCCCGCGCGCGCGCGAACCCACCCCCACCCACTTCAGAGGCTCCTCCGTCCGTCCCGTTCCCCCCCACGCCGACGCCGCCCTTGCTCCCCACCCCCTCCGCGCGCTCAGCCAGCCAGAGGGCACGGAGAAGGAATTCGAGCACTTCAGGAAGCCGAGCCGGCGGGACTGCGCCGGGTTTCCTAGATGCCTCTCTTTGGCCAGCGAGGACTGCGAAAGCTCCTAGGAAGAAGGGAGGGCGTGTAAAGGCAGCCGGGGGGGGGGGATATCCTCGGGAGAGGTTGCTGACAGCTGTTTGAAGGATTGGCGTTCTTTGCCCTCTGCGCATGCGCAGAGGGCAAAACTCATGGCGGCTCCCCTAGAAACCCACCCCCCTGTCAATGGTGTCCCGATTTTTTTAAAAAAAATCTGGTCACCTTAGCCAAATAGCCCTGTCTAGCATACATTCCACTGAGCTCAGGATCCAAGTTACTATCAGTGAATAACTGCAACAGTGTTGGATTAAAGAAAAGGACACGCAAAGGCCAAACAAACAGATTCAGTCCTGAGAAGGTGGAGATCAATCTCATATAGCAGTGATGGCGAACCTTTTTTCCCTCGGGTGCCGAAAGTGCATGCACGTGTGCTATCGCGCATGTGCGAGTGCCCACACCCATAATTCAATGCCTGGGGAGGGCAAAAATGGCCTTCCCCCGCTCCCCTGGAGGCCCTCTGGTGGCTGGAAATGGCCCGTTTCCCAACTTCTGGTGGGCCTGGTAGGCCCATTTTTCATCCTCCCCAGGTTCCAGAGGCTTCCCTGGAGCCTGGGGAGGGCAAAAACATCCTTCCCAGTCCCCCCGGAGGCCCTCCGGAAGCCAAAAACGCCCTCCCAGAGCCTCCGTGAGAGCCAAAAATCAGCTGGCCGGCACACACATGCGCGCTGGAGCTGAGCTAGGCAATGGCTCGTGTGCCGGCAGATATGGCTCCGCGTGCCACCTGTGGCACCCGTGCCATAGGTTCGCCATCACTGTCATATAGAATAGAATAGAATAGAATAGAATAGAATAGAATAGAATAGAATAGAATTCTTTATTGGCCAAGTGTGATTGGACACACAAGGAATTTGTCTTTGGTGCATATGCTCTCAGTGTACATAAAAGAAAAGATACATTTGTCAAGAATGGTTGTCATATACATGCAGCAGTCAATCTATTCTATATTCTACAGGGCTACATTCCCTCTTGAAGCATGATTTTGCAATCTAGGGATGCTGACTGATCTATTATTACTCGATCGGAACCTCGAGCGACTTCAGTGGCTGACAGCACATCTCATAAAAATTGTATTCATATATCTATTAAATATTTAACATATTTAAATAGCCGCCCATCTAACTATAAAGATTCTGGGTGGATAAAAGCAACAATTGTAATCCATGGCATTAAAAGGAAAGAGCAAAAGTAGTCAAGGCTCCTAAAAAAAAAATCTCACAAGAGGAACAATCCATCGTCCTGCACCCACATCAGAGCTCCATCGGCACTCTGGCCCCAGTGTCTGGAGAAATAGCCAGGCGTTTACAGAAGGCTAGCAGGACTGGGGCTGTTCATACCTCAGAGGGGAGGCTGTTCTACAAAACAGGTGTTCTGACAAGAAGACATGCTTCTAGGGACCCATCAAATGAGGCCGCTTCACTCATGAGACTCAGTGGTGGGATGGGCAATCATCAGAGAGGCAGTCCCACAAGTAATATGGTCTCATGCCGTGTAAAGCTTTAGAGATGACCACATCAGCACCTTGAATTGCACCCAGAGCCAGTGCAGCAAGTGACGGTGTGGTATGTGGGTGTCCTGTGGAGTATCCATTACAGTTAGTCCTCAACTTACGACCACAATCGAGCCCAAAATGTGTTGCTAAGTGAGAAATTGGTAAATTGGGTTTTGCCCCATTTTTACGACTTTTCTTGCCACAGTTGTTAAGTGAATCACTGCAGTTGTTAAAATTAGTAACACGGCTGTTAAGTGAATCTGGCTTCCCCTTTGACTTGTGCTTGTTGGAAGATCGCAAAAGGTGATCACACGACCCCGCGACACTGCAACCGTTATTAAGTATGAAACAGTTGCCAAGTGTCTGAATTTTGATCACATGATCGTGGGGAATGTTACAAAGGTTGTAACTGTGAAAAACGGTCGTAAGTCACTTTTTTCAGTGCCGTTGTAACTTCGAACGGTCACTAAACAAACTGTTGTAAGTCGAGGACTACCTGCACTTCTCATGCTGCTGCATTCTGGATTAGCCGAAGCTTCAAAATACTCTTCAAGAATAGCCCCACGTATTGCAACAATGCAGGTGAAAAGCGATTAAGGCATGAGCGTCTGTGAGCCAATGATCTAGGTATGTGTGCAACTGACAGACTGTGTGAAGGCTTCCCTAGTCTCAGCTGCCACTTGATCCTTTGAGGAGACCATCAGAGTGCGCACCAACTCTGCCTGGGGGAGCGTTACCCTATTCACAGTTAATGATGGAAAATAACTAGGTATGGAGAATGCTACAACCCACAGCCTCTCAGTCTTCTCTGGGTTGAGCTGAAAGTCCCACCCCACACAGACTTGCACAGCCTCTAGGCAGTGGGGAAGCACCTCAGTGACATTCCTTGGATGGCCTGGGGCAGAGATATACAACTGTGTATCGTCAGCATACAATAGGACAGTAGGACAGGGACGGTAGGCACAGTGGTGCGCTTATGCACCCCCCTTACGGACCTCTTAGAAACAGGGAGAGGTTGACTGTAGACAGTCTAAGGCTAAAATTTTTGGGGTTTGGGGAAGAAACCACAGAGTCAGGTAGTGCATTCCAGGCATTGATCACTATCTATCTATCTATCTATCTATCTATCTATCTATCTATCTATCTATCTATCTATCTATCTATCTATCTATCTATCTATCTATCTATCTATCATCTATCTATCTATCTATCATCTATCTATCTATCTATCTATCTATCTATCTATCTATCTATCTATCTATCTATCTATCTATCTATCTATCTATCATTTATTTATTTTTCGCGCTTGTATGCCGCCCACTCCACAGAGACTCTGGGCAGCTCACAATAAATTGCTGAAGTCGTATTTTCTGCAGTCGAGTTTGGAGCGGTTTACATTTAGTTTTGATCTATTACGTGCTCATGTATTGCTGCGGTTGAAGCTGAAGTAGTCATTAACAGGAAGGACATTTTGGTATATGATTTTATGAACTACATTTAGATCAGATCGGAGGCGACGTAGTTGTAAATTGTCTAATCCCAGTATTTCAAGTCTGGTGGAATAAGGTATTTTGTTGCGAGTGGAGGAGTGAAGGACTCTTCTTGTGAAATATTTCTGGATTCTCTCGATTGTATTAATGTCTGATATGCAGTGCGGGTTCCAGACAGGTGAGCTGTTTTCCAGAATTGGTCTAACAAATGTTTTGCATGCTCTGGTTAGCAGTGTAATATTGCCAGAGAAGAAGCTACGCAAGATTAGATTAACAACTCTCAGAGCCTTTTTGGCAATGTTGTTACAGTGGGCTTTAGCACTTAGGCCGTTGGATATGAGTACTCCAAGGTCTTTGACAGGGGGCACTTATCTCTAGGTCAAAGGAAGACTTTGTCCAGGAGTTTCATGTAGATATGAAATAACAAGGGAGAAAGAGTTGAGCCCGGGACACCCCGCAAAGACTGGAACTGCTCCCTCCAATTAACAGCAACTGGAGTCAACCTTGGAGGAAGGAACAGAACCACTGAAGAAATCTACCTCCTTACTTCCCCCTCGACCCAGAAGTTACCAGTAGCATCAAAACCTGCTGAGAGATAAAGGAGAGCCCAGCTGGATATACCCCACTCCCATATCCAGCCCACCAGAGGTAATCCAAAAAGATGATCAATGCCACTTGGATACAGGTAGTTCTTGATTTACAACAGTTCACTTAGGGACCGTTTGAAGTTAAAGTAGACATTAGAAAAGGGACTTATAACCGTTTTTCACACTTACGAGCATCCTCATGGTCATGTGATCAAAATTGAGACACGCCGGGCCATTGACTCATATTTATGACACTTGCAGTATCTCAGGGTCATGTGGTCAACTTTTGCGACCTTTTGACAAGCAAAGTCAATAGGGAAGTCAGATTAAACTTAACAACTGTGTCACTGTCTTAACAACTGCAGTGATTCACTTAACAACTGTGGAAAGGAAGGTCATAAAATAGGGCAAAATTCATTTAGATTATTTGATCATTTTACATCTGGTTTTTTTTCCAAGTGAAGAGTCTTTCAGTTTGTTTCCAGTTTCTGTTTAGATTGCTATCTTTATTTAGGATAGTTCTAAACAGTTTGGGATTCCTGAAGACATTGTCTTTTCATTTGAAGACTGAAATCCAAAAGATTGTGTAATCTGTCTAAGCCTTGATATCCTCGAATGAAGTGAGGCAGCCAAGTTTTCATGAGTGCTTCCATTTACTCCTCAGTTTTGGAACAGTCTTACCAAAGAGGTTTGTCTAATGCCAGTCTTGTAGTTTTCAACAGCGCATCCAAACCCTTTTAAATACCTTGCCCAGAATTTTTAATTGCAATTTCTTATTTGGGATGCTCACTTATACAGGTAGTCCTCGCTTAATGAGCTCTTCTGGAGAAACCATTCTAATTTAAGATTGGTCTTCAAAGTTTTGACCATCACCGTGTTCCCATGGTCATTTGATTGCAATATGGGGGTTCAGTGACCGGCTCAAAATTATGACATTACAACCGTCATGTGACTGCCATTTGCAAGCTTCACTGACGACCTCTGACAAGCAAAGTCAACGGGGGAAGCCAGCAGGAGGTCACCAATGGTCACTATGTGACGCTATGCTTAACAATAATAGAAGATTCGTTTAACATTGGCAACTGGAAATGCTGGAACTGCCATCACTAAGTGGCCTAGTCAGGTACCTCATTGCTTTACGACTATAATGCTTAGTAATGGAAATTCGTTAACTGAGGACTATCTGTATTGTCAAATTTTATATTACTTTGAACTTATTTGCTTTGTGTTCTATTTTGTATGGGTCTCTCTCTCTCTCTCTCTCTCTCTCCACACACACACACACACACACACACACACACACACACACACACGTTTATGTATGTTTGCTTATTTAAAGCAGCCCAAGAACATTAATGTGGAGCAGCATGCGAATGTCACGATTGGGCAAAGAAAACACAGCTTAATTTGCTTTCACCCAGATTTAAACACATCATTAGTATATGCATTAATGTCACTATTCTGCAAAAATATTTTTCATCCTTGAAAATCATTCAGTAAACCATTCAAACTGCTGACTGACCAAAACAGTTCTTTATGGCATTTAGCAGGTCTATGTAGGAATACAATGAGCCTGATTTTATTCAAAAAATTCAGTTTGAAAAAGATCCTGTTCCCTAAAGCAATCCCCAATACTCCTTAAGAAGCTATGGGGGGGGGGGATTAGATTACACTTAACCAAGTTGTGTAGATGTTATGAGACTGCAACTTCTAAAAATAACTTGGCAAGTCAATTCAAGTAAACTTCAAATCAAGATCTCACCTTCGATATAGTCCAGTACTTGTGTGTTATGTAATTCAGCTTTCAAATGATCAAACTGACATTGTTGTAAAAAAAAAAAGGCTTACACACAAAAAGACTTATGTACTTTCAATGGATTTCTGCCTCGCAAGTTTATCCCATCCTATTATGTCTAGCATTTGTTAGAGCTATTACATTATGCTGCATTTTCGAATGCCTCGGGCTGGATAAAATGATAATAAATCATATGAATAAATATGCTCGCCAGCTACATTAATAAGAGTCGCAATGGGAAGGTAGATTTTGATATTATTCTTCCACTCCTAATGCAACATTCAAGAAGCAAACGTACAGTACCTAGTTAGATATCCTTGCAAATGAAAGGACAAAGGAAAAGGGATGTTATAATTTTCAGAATATTTCCGCCTCTTGAGTTGTTTTTAAAAACAGCCACGTCCTGCCACAATGAAACATTTATTGTAACAAAATTGAGAGTTAGTTTGGAGTGATAGCTAATAATTTGCCTGAGGCTGGCCAGGAAGCATGCTCATGGATGTATAGGAATTGGAACCAATATCCAATATTCTTTTCCACTACCATCAAACTGGGTCCTTGCTGACATGTAACTACTGAAAGCCAGACATAAGGACCAAAATAACACCTAAACAATGCCTCAGGGAAAGCCCTTATTAAATAGCGGTTGTGACACATAATCAGTAGGGTTCCAGGTAAAGCAGTATTCACAACTATCTCAATTATTTAAATAATATATACTTTGCACACACGCACGTGACATTCCAGCTAAGTTATTTTAAAAAATTATCACAGATATATATCCATGTCTGTGGAGCAAAAAAGAGGATCCTTATGCATGGACATAAGAAACTGAGTTTTTATGTTATTACTTCAAACCTGATATACATAATCACAAATATACATTGAACATGTTTCATCCGTACTGATTGTCCCTGCAGAATTGTTTCCATAACATTATGATGTACTGATCTGTATATTTATAGACAGTTCAGAATTCTTTTCTGCTGAAATATCATTGGCAATAAAATCTAAGTAACATGGGGCCGAATTGAATCCCAGAGCTTTGGTGGAGATGAAATCTTGAACCCTCCAGTACTGAAAAATTTAAGATGTATCTCTTCATAGTTAAAGGAAACTGTCGTTGCAGAAAAGTCTTTAAGCTTTAAAGTCTTTAAGCCAAGAGTAAAAGAAAAATCCACATATTGAGAAGAAAGGAGTTGTTCTGATAATAATATTCAGGTGTCTGGAATTTTTAAGTTTGTCACCTAAATTTCTCTCACCTGCATATCTTGCAATTTAGTCTCTCTCTCTCTCTCTTTTTAAAGAAACAAAGAAAACATATTGCTGAGCAAAACTGGGTTACGGTTACAATGGAGCACCTGACAATGCATGTAATAGAATTTGCAACCCTTTGCTTGTGACCCTCATTTTGATCTAGATCAGCGGTTCTTAACCTTTTTAGTGGTCCGTACCCCCTTGAATCTGAAAATAAGCTCTTGAACCCCCTTAAAAATGTGTGTATATTTTTTATTTAAGAAAAAACATTTATTGCATAAACAAATGCCATGTTTATTTACAATATATATTACTATATAACATTATTTTATATATATGTGTGTGTGTGTGTAGCATTTTTTTGCTGATAAATGAAAATGAAAATAAAATAAAATAAAATAATAAAATAAAATAAAAATAAAATAAAAATAAAATAATATATATTATATTATATATATATTATATTATATTACTACATAACATAAAAACACGGTCGCCTCATTCGTATTTTTTTTTAAAAAAATTGAAATTTCTCTCGCACCCCTGGAAATGCTCTCTCGCACCCTCAGGGGTGCACGCACCCCAGGTTAAGAACCATTGATCTAGACCCACATAGGAGGCACTGAAAGTTCTCTGCTGTGTATCCCAAATCTAGAAACTGAGAGAAGTTCTAACAGCTGGTAAGGAAGAAGGATAAACAAGATTGCTATAGACATTTTCCCAGATTAGAGATAAGTGAGTTTTACCCCATTATATCACCTTTCTTGCCATAGTTGTTAAGTGAATCGCTGCAGTGAAGCTGGTTAACCCGGTTGTTAAGTGAATCTGGCTTCTCCATTGAGTTTGCTTGTCAGAAGGGTCGCAAAAGGTGATCACATGACCCGGGGACACTGCAACGGTCATAAATGTGAACCAGTTGCCAAGCATCCGAATTTTGATCATGTGACCACAGAGATGCTACAACAACGGTCCTAAGTGTGAAAAACAAGTCATAAGCCACTCTTTTCAGCCCTGTCGTAACTTTGAACGGTCACTAAACGGAACTGTTGTAAGTCGAGGACTACCTGTAGCACAAGGCTTCTAAGATGCTACATTTTTCAAAAACAAAGATAAAGCGGTTAATGTTACGTTGCAGATGATCCAAGTTTTGGGATGTAAACCTGGCATCAGAAGGAAGAAATAACGGAGACGGCGCAGAAGGTACAAGGGAAAGGGGAGAATGAATTGGCAGAGCACGCATAACCAGACTGGAGAGAACTGAGATAGCAATCCATATAGACTTCGACTATCAGGATTGGCACAGGCACCTCCTTCTGCTTTTAAACAGAAGTCATCAGGCCGAAGAAATGAGACGTTTCACCTCCCTAAATCCATCTCAGAAACACAACCTCACGATGCAGTAGGTAATTTCTGTAACCGAGGGACTCCCGCTTCATACTCTTGAGTTTGCTGAGAGGTGCTTATTTCTCCCCACCCCCACCCCACCCCAAGACTGAGTGGCAAGGTAGCAGTGAAGCTAACTGGGGATTATGTTATTATGCATAACAGCATTCATGAAAAGTGAGATTTGGTGAATGGCTTGGGGAAAGCGAAGTTTGAATGAGAAATAAAAGGGGGGGGGGCGTTGAGAAATGTGACTTTCCCTAGTATCTGCAGGTGCTGAAGTGGTGCCAAGATGACCTGGGATCAGGCTTACTCTGCATTTCTAGGTGGCCAGAGGGGTGGCACATTTGATTTCAGAGAGTTGACCTCTAGGCAGAAATTGGCGTCTGGGAACTCTTAATGGGTTTTCAGCTCAGATAGTATCCTAGATTCTAGTCCTGATAGTTATGCTAACTGCATTAAATGGGCTGTGCAAGAACATATTGACTGGATGGGGTACAAGATATTCTTGAGTGTGGGCGCTGTAGACTTAAGCCACATGAAAAGGGATTTTGTTCATGCCGTGTAAGTAGTCCTCATGTGCAACCAAGCTGACACTATATTCTCATTTTCAAGAAAATGAAAGTCTAGCTTAAAACACTGAGAGCCTCTCTCTGAGCCAAAAAGAAAGCTAGGGCAAACTACTTCCAAAAACCTTTCAAAGACAACTGCAAGGACTAAGTCCACACAGTCACCAGTAATCAAAAGCTAGTAACAACACTGGTCCTTAATAACCATGGATATGGCTTACGTTTTTATATATGAAAAGGAATTATGATTATAGAAAAATTATAGTTTTGTCAGTGCAAAGCATGGCAGCACCATACCGTAAAAGTAACAAATTGCAGGGACATTCCTATTCTGTGTATATGACAAACACTGGCTGAAGGCTCAGCTGAATTAGTTTTCCAACAGTCATGTGTCTGAAAGTATGTTTAAATACTAGGTCAGGGGTAGGCAAAGTTGGCTCTTCTATGACTCGTGGACTTCAACTCCCAGAATTCCTAAGCTAGCATGATTGGCTCAGAAATTCTGGGAGTTGAAGTCCACGAGCCATAGAAGAGTCAACTTTGCCTACTCCTGTACTAGGTCATTCATCAAGGTATGATATCCTTTTGTCCACATAGATTGGAATAGGGCAGTGATGGCGAACCTATGGCACGCGTGCCACAGGTGGCACGTGGAGCCATATCTGCCGGCACGTGAGCTGTTGCCTAGCTCAGCTCCAGCGCGCATGTACGTGCCGGCCAGCTGATTTTTGGCTCACACAGAGGCTCTGGGAGGGCGTTTTCGGCTTCTGGAGGGCCTCCGTGGGGACATTTTTTCCCTCCCCAGGCTCCAGTGAAGTCTCTGGAGCCTGGGGAGGGCGAAAAATGGGCCTACCGAGCCTACCAGAAGTTGGGAAATGGGCCAATTCCGGCCTCTAGAGGGCCTTTGGGGGGGCAGTGGAGGCCATTTTGCCCTCCCCAGGCATTGAATTATGGGTGTGGGCACTCACGCATGTGCGATAGCGCACGTGCATGCACTTTTGGCATCCGAGGAAAAAAAGGTTCGCCATCACTGGAATAGGGGCTTTCCTATTTTGTTTGTTTATTACAATTACAGATGTTTATTTCTTTATTACAATTATAATAATGTGCACATATCCACAAAACCTGACAAACATACTATATTCTTTGATTAAAAAGCAATCTAGAAACACTAGCAAAATAAATCTCCTGCAAAGCAGTTTTCAAAACAAAAAAAAAGGAAAAACTTAAAGGAGTGGCAGCAACACCACAGATATAAATAAACAAAAATACAAACTCAAGCAAGCCACATAACTAGTAAAAAAAGGTAAAACTCTGCATGGAAGCTAAAAGGCATCAAAACAAACAAAATGTTTTAAAGGTTTCATTGAAAGTTAACTGAATTACCATATAACATTTAGTTTAATTAAAAGTTCTTATAGGCCGCCCAATCCCGTAGGACTACAATAGGAATAAGAACAATACAATTAAAAATGACAATTAAAACATAACATCATTTTAAAACCATTCATTCATGGGGGAATTTGATCTTCTTCTTCACCCCGCCTGCCGGAAGAGCCATGTTTTTACGGCTTTGCGGAAGGCCAGTAGAGTGGGGATGGTCCGGATCTCTGGTGGGAGTTGGTTCCAGAGAGATGGGGCTCCCACAGAGAAGGCCCTCCCCCGTGGACCCGCCAACCGACATTGTTTGGCTGATGGGACCTGGAGGAGGCCCACTCTGTGGGACCTAACTGGTCGTAGGGAGGAATGTGGTAGGAATATGAGGAAGGAATTCCACAAATCTGGGAAGCTCCCATTCACACACACAGCTGTATCCAGCTGTATTGTCATTTCTATTCTGTAGTAAAAGACAATTCTGGCTATTGAAGCCCTCTCTACTACTAAATCATAATGCTCTGCTTTTCAAATGGAAAATAACATTTTCTAGAATGAGAGATCCTTCAGCTGTGCCAGGAAAAGGTGTCAGACTACACTTCTTCCTCTACACCTCCAAGCTTCCACTAGATATTTATTCAGAGAACCACATTTTCCCCTGATGAATTTGGGGAAAGATGCTGAACACTGAATCTTGTAAAGGACATTTTTGAATGTTCTGAAAAAATGTGAAGAAGCAGTTGAAAAGACGTTCGCACACATGCATACCTGAACGAAGGCTGTATTGCTATTGCCATTTACTAATGTGAGTGAGATGGAGTTTATTAGTGTTCTGGTGATACTTTAGCCCAAATCTCTGAATTGCTTCCCCCAGATTTTATTGTAGATGTTAATATGGGGTACAAATTTTGACACTAGGTACTAACAAAGTAGAACCTATGGTGAAACTAAAAAGCCCATTGAACACAACTAGAAACTTGAGTATATCCTGCCAGAATATTTTCTTTTCGTTCCTTGGTTAAATCATGAATGATTCTTGGAGACTGCCTGGAGAAGTCCTTGAAATTTTCTTGGCAATGTTTTTCAGGACTGAATGTCTTCTTTCTAGGGCTGAGAGAAAGTGACTAGTCCAAGACCACCCAGTCAGTTTTGTGCCCAACATGGGATTAAAACTTCTACTTTCTAGTCTAACACCTGTTTACACCAAACTGGCTATAGCAGTGGACTTAATTCTGACTTGGTTTAGTGAGTTGTTCTAGAATGGGTGTTGGTCCTACCTGAACGCTATTTCTAGTAGAGCTGGCAGAGAGTGTTGTGACTTGCCCGTGTCCCGCACAGATGATGGAGGATCCAGAGGACGTGGAGCCGCTCATGTCGCAGCAGGACCACCCCGTGTACCTGGCACCTGAGTCTGCCAGCGATGACGACTCAGTGCCAGAGGAGGAAGACCAGCCAGGACCTTCTGCACCTGCTCAGCAAAGTGAGTCGTCAGAGGAAAAGAGGAGCCTCTGCTGGATGCTAGGGCTCGTAGAGCAGCCAGCAGGCAGGATTGGCTTAGCAAACGGAGGTCTCCTCGGAGGTAGCACTGAGGGCTAATTGGGCCACGCCCTCAGTGCCTATTTAATAGCAATAGCAATAGCACTTTTCTTATATACCGCTTCATAGTGCTTTACAGCACTCTCTAAGCGGTTTACAGAGTTCAGCATATTGCCCCCAACAATCTGGGTCCTCATTTTACCAACCTCGGAAGGATGGAAGGCTGAGTCAACTTTGAGCCTAGTGAGATTTGAACAGCTGAACTGTTGAACTAGCAGTCAGCCTGCAATGGCTGCATTTAACCAATGCACCACTTCAGCTCCTTAAGTCCGGTGCAGTCAGAGATCTGTGCTGAAAACAACACCAGTGTTTCTCGAGCACCATTGGAGTTTCTTGAAATCAGAGTTCTTGCGTTTGGAAGCTAACATCATCTGTCTGGGACGCCAGCCAGCTCAAGTGAGATTGAGATAAGGAAGCTAATTGCCTCTGTATTTGAACTTAACCCACGAAGAGCCCAAAGACATTTGAGACTCTGTTCTTTGTATCTTTTCTGGACATTATACCTGTTGTGCCTTTACTAAGAAGCTTTATTAGTAAAGAGATACTTTTATTTGATTAGTACAAACGTTTGTGTGTGTGTTTCTGGTTGGGTTGCGGTGCTGGGACACAACAGAGAGCATCCAGGAATGGGTAGTAGCTCTAACTTCTGCATGGAGACTGAGCATGTGATCTTTATTTGCATATCTGGTCACTCCTTCCTTCCTCCTCTGGTGATTCCCCAGTTCGGTGAAGGCATAGCAATGAAAGGACTTGTTACCTATAAAACAGTAGCCCCTCCCAGACTGTGGACCAGACTTTAACAAGGGTGGGACTGGATGCTCTCTACCAGCTCTACTAGAAATGGTGTTCAGGTAAGACCAACGCCCATTCTCCCTAGAGTTGGATCGAGAGCATCCAGGAATGGGACATACCAAAGCCGGCCTGTCCCTTACCGGTGGGAGCAGTCTGGTCCTAAGTCCCCCCCGACATTATGAACCCTCTGGAGGACTCACCTCCCAAAAGCCACCTCCACCGAGGCAAATGAGTCCAACTTATAATGTCGAATAAATGGAGATGGGTAGGACCATGTAGCCGCTCGACACACTTCCTCAATGGAGGCCTGTGTTGCCCACGCCGCCGTCATGGCCGCGCTTCTAGTGGAATGTGCTGTTATATGTCTGGGAGGTGGAAGGTTCTGAACCTCGTACACGGTATGATGAGGATGCACGACATCATCTTCCCCAGGAGCTGCGACAGGAGTGCGAGTGGTACTGTGCCCATGACTGTGATGCGCCTCGCTAATTGTTGCAAGCTGTCTTGTCTCTCCAGAGATAGAGAGACCACGCATATGGATGTGTCTATTATGGTTCCCAGATGGAGCAATCTGGTGGTTGGAGAAAAATAGCTTTTCCTGTTGTTTATCGAAAAGCCATGATCTTGTAGGGCCTGGACCATGATCCTTAGATCTGCCTCCGCCTGACCTGATGACGAGGACTGAATCAGCATGTCGTCCAGGTAACATTGGACCCTGATTGGTATGGATCGAAGGTGAGCCGCCAGAGCTGCCAATATCTGTAATTGCTGCGAGAGCTGCTGCTTCATAATACAATTTTAAGTTTGGCATTTTTAAGCCCCCTCTTTCACGTGTATCCTGCATTATCTTCTGATTTACCCGCGGCTTCTTCCCTGCCCAAATGAATTTATTTATACCCTTCTGCCACTCCCTTAAGGTTCCGTCTTTTTTAAGTATTGGTATCATTTGAAAAAGGAATAGAAACCTTGGTAAAACATTCATTTTAACAGCAGCTATCCTTCCCAACAGTGACAATTGCAGTTTTTCCCAATTTTCCATATCTTTCTGTATTTTTAACCATAATGGTTCATAATTATGTTGGTATAGTTTTGTATTTGTGGACATAATATAAACCCCTAAATATTTGATCTTTTGAACTACTTCAAAACCTGTTACCTTTTCTATTTCTTCTTTTTGAGTTCTTGTCACATTTTTAACTATTATTTTTGTTTTGGCTATATTTATCTTAAAACCAGATACTTGTCCATATAAGTTAATTGTATCCATCAAAATTTTAATAGATTGTAGTGGTTGGGTCAGAGTAACAACCAGGTCATTCGCAAAAGCTCGTAGCTTATATTCTTCCTGTCTGATCTTAATCCCCTTTATTGTGTCAAGTTCTCTTATTTTGCTGAGTAATATTTCCAAACTCAAGATAAACAACAAAGGAGATAAAGGACATCCTTGTCTTGTTCCTTTTTCTATATTAAAATTATCTGTTAACCCACCATTGATTATTATTTGCGCTGTTTGTTTTTGGTATATTGCCTGAATAGATTGTACAAAATAATCTCCAAGTTGTAATTTTTCTATTAACTTTAATAAAAATCAACAATGAAATTAGAGCTGACATTTTGGAGGCATTTAAAGGATTGGCAAATAATGTGGAATATTTGGATGAGCAAGTTCAATTAATCAAAGATATTACTGCCTCCCTACGAGAGAGAATAGACGAAGTTGAAGAAAAAACTACAGATGAAATTACATTGATCCATTTTCGCAACATGGAGTTCGCGATCAGAATTCGTGGACTGCGGGAAGAGAAAAGTGAAGATCTAAGAGTGTTGTTGGGAGATGCCCTTGCCCAAGTGTTGGATATCAACAAGGAAGAGCTGATGGGCCAGATCGATAAGGTTTACAGGGTCAATTCTCGAGCTGCCAGAGTAAGGAACCTTCCAAGAGATATCGTGATATATTTTAATAACAGAGCACTGCGTAATGAAATTCTCCAAGCAACGTACCTAAATAAATTACAGGTGGGAGGACAGGAATTGATCACACTGAAAGAGATTCCCCCAAGAATGCTGAGGGCTAGAAGAGATTTTACCTTTTTGGTTGAGGAGCTTAAAAGACAACAATTACCATTTAGATGGGAAGTTCCAAATGGTATCTCTTTGATCTATGCTGGAGAAAGACATCGACTTAACACGGTCCAAAAAGCAAGAGATTTCTTTACATATATTTTAAAGGCTGGGACACCGAGCTCATCAGAGGGACGGAGAAAAGAGAATGACGGAGCAAGACAACAGGAAGTCCAGCAAATAGAGGCCCCATCTGGTCAAGGTGATACTGTTATAACTCGGGACCAAAGTTTGGATCTATTTGGAGAACAACAGATAAAAGAACAAAGACAGACCAGAGCGGCAACTAAACGTATGCAGGAAATGGCACAACAACAATCTCAGCTTGTGGTTAAAGAAACTACTAAATCTGAAGCAGTGGGAGGAGCAAGACGAAAGGAACGGCAGTTCTTAGATCATCAGTCAATGTTCCAGAAGCTTCAGAAGCCCGCAGATGGGAAGTAGATTTTTAACTTGGAATGTTAATGGATTAAACTCACCACAGAAAAGAAGGAAAATATTTCATTATCTTAAACAATTTAACAACGATGTGGTCTGTCTTCAAGAAACACATATTAGAAAACAAGACCAAAAATATTTGCTAAATTCAAAATTAGGACTACAATTTGTATCATCAGCATCAGAAAAAAGAAATGGTATTGTAATATACGTTAAAAAAAACCTGACTGCCAAATTGATTGAAGCAGATGATCAAGGAAGATTTCTAGCTATAGAACTTTTAATTAAAGGAGAAAGAATACTGGTGATTGGTGTATATGCCCCGAACCAACAACAAGAGAAATTTTATGATTTTTTACATACAAAGTTAATACAATGGGACTATAATACCTGTATCCTTCTGGGAGATTGGAATGGTGTACCAGACGTTAAAAAGGACAAGAAGGGTCCAAGCCAAAATACTTTTTCAAGAGCCAAATTACCAAAGTCTTTTTTTGAAATGATGGAAGATTGGGAGTTGAGGGATATCTGGCGTGAAAGAAATATAGAAGAAAAGGACTTTACCTTTTTCTCCGATAGACATCAATCTTTTTCAAGGATTGATTTTATTTTGATCACTAATAATCTTTTTTCTAGGGTAAAGAAGACGAAGATATGTTCAAGAGTATTAACGGATCATAGTCCGGTCTGGCTGGAATTGCAAGATAACAATGGACCCAGAAGGTCATGGAGGTTAAATGATAATTTATTTAGATATGAGAATAATGTGAGGGAATGTAAAAAATTAATGAAAGAATTTTTTGTTAATAATATGCAGAAGGGCACATCTTTGGAAATGGTTTGGGATGCCAGTAAAGCTTATATGAGAGGTATTTTGATCTATCTGAATAATAAATTTAGAAGAAAAAAAGAGGAAAAGAGGAAAGAATTGGAAGAAGAGATCAAACGACAGGAAAGGGCCTTAATTTCTAATCCATTGGATAGGAAAATTAAAGAGGTAATTAACTTATTAAGGGGTCAATTCAACATGTTAATGACAGACCAAGTGGCAACCAATTTACAGTATGCAAAATTTAATATTTTTAGTAACGCAAACAAACCAGGGAGGTGGCTGGCATACATGTTAAGAAAGAAGCAAAAATCAAGAACTATTGAAAAAATTAGATATAAGGGTAAAGAAACTTATGAACAAGAATTCATTAAAAAATCATTCTTAGATTTCTACTCAGGATTATATAGTGGGGATAAAGTTAGGGAAGAAGAGATAGATAGGTACTTACAGCAACAAAATATTCATACACTTACTGAGATTCAGAGGGATACCTTAAATCAATTGATAACTTCAGAAGAGATTGCATTGGCAATTAAACAATTAAAAGTGGGCAAGGCTCCGGGGACAGATGGATTAACCGCTGTTTATTATAAAAAATTGCAGGAGGAAATGGTGGAACCACTTAAAGATTTGTTTAACTATATCCAAAAGGGAGGCACTGTACCTCCATCTTGGAAAACTGCTTTTATCTCTCTGATCCCAAAAGGGGGTCAAGATCTTACAGACCCAAAAAATTACAGGCCGATTTCACTTCTAAACTTAGATTATAAAATTTTTGCAAAAATTTTAGCAAATAGACTAATGATAGTTTTACAACAGACAATACATCATGATCAAACTGGGTTTATAACAGGTAGACAAATGAAAACTAATGTTAGACAAGTTGTTAACTTATTAGAGTATTTGGGAAAGAACAACCAGGTCCCTGCAACATTGATATTTTTGGATGCTGAGAAAGCCTTTGATAGATTGAATTGGCATGGCCTTGTATTGATAGTGCCTTTCGGCATATGAGAAACAGAGGAACTCTCTGTGATCTGGTCTGATTGGAATATGTAGATATGCCTCTGTGAGATCTATGGAAGTGAGGAAGTCGCCCTGTCGTATACTTCCCAGAATTGATTGGAGTGACTGCATTGTAAAGCGCTTGTACTCCAGACACTTGTTCAGACGTTTGAGGTCTAGAATAGCTCTGCACCACCCGGAGCTCTTTTGTACCAAAACCAGTATTGAATAAAAGCCCTGTCCCTGTTCCCCCTGAGAGACAGGTTGAATTGCCTGGATCTCCAGCAGGTGCTGAATCGCTGAGTCAATCAGGCTTCTTTTCGCTGTATCTCTGGATACAGGGCAGCTGATAAAGAACCTTGGGGGGGGGACTCCAGCGCCATACCTGATCGCACTGTGCTGAGTATCCACTTGTCCGATGTCGTAGCCTCCCATCGATGGAAATAGAGGTTGAGCCGACCGCTGAGATGAAGAACGGCCCTGCAGTTATTTTGAACGACGATAGGGGTGACTTCCTCCACCTTGAAAGGGCCGCTTGGCCCGATACTGCTGACGTCCCCGGAACTCAGACCTCTCCGTCTGTCTATCCTGTCTGCCTTGGTATTCGGCTCCCGACTCTGGAGTACGAAAGGATTGTCTCCTGAAATAAGGAGATAATCTGTCCGCTCTCCTGTAAAGGGAAGGCATGGTTTTTCTCCTGCCCCTGGTCTCCATCAGGATGGGATCGAGCGCTGCCCCAAACAAGTCATTGCCCGTGAAAGGGGCCGAAGCCAACTTCCACTTGTTTTTGTTGTCGGCCTGCCAATGTTAAAGCCATAGCAGGTGACGGGCTGTTACTGATGATGCTAGAGGTCTGGATGCGAACTTGGCCGCATTCAGGGTGGCATCTGCTCAAAACTCAGCTGCAGCCATCAACTTATTTATATCCTGGTGAATTCTCACATCCTCTGGGGAAATCCGATCCTGCATCTGGCGAAGCCAGAGAAAGAATGCACTATTGAAAAACGAAGCTGATCTGGCAGCCTTGATTGCCCAGGCAGCTGCCGGGTGGGCCTTTCTTAAGGAAAATTCAGTCATTTTGTCTTCTGCCTTCAGACAATCCATTGTCTCTGCGGACATGAGAGCCACTGGTTTGTCCACCGTGGGAATCTCCAGTGCATCAGACAGATCTGAGGCTACATTGTAAAGCCTCCTTTCAGATCTAGAAGGCGGCAAGCCCGCTCCTGGATTGATCCACTGTCTTTGAACCACATCCCTGAATAATTTGGGAGATGGAATTACCTCCATTTCCACCATAGGCTCAGAAAGGAGCAGATGGCCTGAATCCCCCTGGCTCTGGGCAGATTCTGAAACTTGGTCAGGATCCAAATAAGTTGTGGCCTTGGCCTTACGCAGTAATGATTTAAATAAATCTGTCTTAAAAAGACCTGTTAAGACCCGGATTCAGCCCTTCATCTTCTGAAAGGGTCTGGAATTCCTCCTCCTCAGCAGAGGAGTCCCCACTCCTCATGGAAGGAGCAAGAGAAGAAAGATCCACAGGGTCTAGCCAGTCCTCCTGCACCATGGGCTGTGCATGATGATGTTGGAAAGAGGAAACCCCATGAGATCGCAGATTCCTCTGCTGCAAGCCTGCAGCTATTCCCTGCGTAATAGCCTGGGAAATAATCTCTCTTAAATATTCAGGTAATTCTGAACCAGCCTCCTCCACTGGGCGGATCCCTGCAGATGTAGGAGTGAATGAGGCTTCTGGTCTAGCTCTGGGAGGAGGGATCGGCTTCTCTGATCCTGCTGCAGGCAAATTAGTACTTGCAAAGGAGACTGCTTCAGCTCTATCCAAAACCTCTCCTAAGGTTGGATAGCACGCCTCTCTGGCGCCATCTGGCGACTATTCCCTGCAAGAGGCAGTTTGCAGAGGCCCTGGATCATTAATAGGAGCCAATGGTCTGTCTTCCTGAGGGCGGGAAACCCCTGCCCCTTCCAAAGGGGAACCTCCTTGATCCAGGCTTTTCCTAGCCTTTTGGATCTTAGCCAGCTCCTTTTCTATTGCCTTTTGGCGTCGTTCTGCATCCCTGGCAGCCATCTTGGAGCTTTTGTTACTCCTGGCTGCTATAGCATGGCTCCTGATTCAGCTGCCCCTGCTGCTGCTCTCTGTCCAGAGGAGGCCAGCTGTGGAAACGGGGAATGCCCAGGACCAGCTCTCTTGCCACGTGCTGTGGTCTGCTGGCTAGAGGAGGGCGCATGAGACGCCATCTTCCTCTCTTAGAAAAGGCAGACAGACCCGCAATGGGTAGCTGCTGCCGCAGCTTTAAACATGATCCCCTAGCGCAGTGATGGTGAACCTTTTTTTCCTCGGGTGCCGAAATAGTGCGCACGCGCGCTATCGTACGTGCATGCATGCCCACACCCATAATTCAAAGCCCCCCACTCACCCCACCCCCCTGCGCATGCGTGCGCAACCCCCCCACTCCCCCGTTTTCCAACTTCCAGTGGGGCCGGTAGGCCCGTTTTTTGCCCTCCCCAGGCTCCAGAGGCTTTCTTGGAGCTTGGGGAGGGTGAAAACGCTCTCCCTGCCACCCCGGAGGCCCTCCAGAGGTCAAAATCGCCCTCCTAGAGCCTCCGCATGAGCCAAAAATCAGCTGGCAGGCACGCACATGCGCACTGGAGCTGAGCTAGGGCAACGGCTCACGTGCCGGCAGATATGGCTCCGCGTGCCACCTGTGGCACCCGTGCCATAGGTTCGCCATCACTGCCCTAGCGCTCCTGCCGCTTACGGTATGCCCCAGATGCCACTGGGCAGTGACCTAGTGGTCTGCTGGCTAGAGAAGGGTGCATCTTCCTCTCTTAGAAAAGGCAGATGAACCTGCAATGGGTAGCTGCTGCCGCAGCTTTAAACACACTCCCTTAGTGCTCCTGTCACTTACGGTATGCCCAGATGCCACTGGGCAGTGACCTAGTGACTCCTGGTGGAAATGCCCGGGCCTCCGCTCACCAAGGAGCCGGATCCTGGAAATAAGCCTTCACCGCGAATCGCAGCAGGCTGGGACCTCGGCTAAATGAAGCCGGCAATAAAGGCTTCCAAACAGCGGACCAAAAGGTTGCCTGATCGCAAGCGATCCTGACTGAGAAAAGAACTTTAAGCTCACGATTTGGAGAATCCTGCCCAAAGGCACAGCTCTCTCCAAGAAGTCTCTTCAGCATGCAGACTGAGCAGAACTGGGAAATCACCAGAGGAGGAAGGAAGGAGTGACCAGATATGCAAATAAAGATCATGTGCTCAGTCTCCATGCAGAAGATAGAGCTACTACCCATTCCTGGATGCTCTCGATCCAGCTCTAGGGAGAAGCATATTTTGGGAAGAGCATTGAAGAAGCTGAAGACTATTGGAAGAAGTGGAAAATAAAAACAAATCAATCCTCATTACCCACTTTCACCATCTAGTCCAGGGGTGTCAATCTCAAGGCCCGCGGGCCGCATCCGGCCCACGGGGTGCTTAGATCTGGCCCATGGGGCCGCCCTGGAAACAGTGAAGGACCGGTCCACGGTGCCTCTGCCAGAGAAAACGGAGCTTGTGAGGGCCGTGTGCGGCTCTCCTGAGCTCCTTTTTCGCTGGCAGAGTGCTGCAGGAGGCCATTGCAGCCAAAAATGGAGCCTTGGAGTGGTGCCCCCGGCATGAGTGACGTCAAGCTGACCATGCCCACCCTGACCCCCCAAGGTCAAACACAACCCTAATGCAGCCCTCAATGAAATCAAGTTTGACACCCCTGATTTACTCTATAGTGTAAGTTACACATCAGAACAGTGCAACAGTACTCATAAGATGACCACACATAACTTCATATTAGAATCAAATTTAAAACATTATTCATTTAGAACAGCCTGAATTCAGGTGCTGTCAACCCCCAAAACAAAGAACCACATGGGTGTTACTTATGAGCAGCTTCCTTTATAATTCCTCACATACAGAAATCTTGCCAAATTAAAGCAACTATTTGCATCACTATAAATATACTCTGGGAATCACTGAGGAGGAGCCATTTTAACTCTCTTCCTTCTGATCAATCATTCCTCATACTTTCTCTCTGAAATGCAAACCCTCCCTCCTGGGAATCCAGACTACATTCCACCACAGATGTCTACCTTCCTTCCAGGATTTTGCTGGAAAATTTCTTGGCCAAGAAGGGTGGGCGGCATTGCAAAAGATGTTAGCAGTCCTTAATCCTTCAAATAACTTGGTTAAATTCCCAGATTTTCCTAAGTTAAAAAATATCCAAGATGAATGACAAGCCATAATTTTGGCCTTATCCATCTTAGCTTCCAAAAAAATTGCTGCATCTAAGATGAAACTAATGGAAGTGATATTTATCTACAAAATGTAGTGCAAATTGGTCAAAAGTGACCTTTCTAGGTGCATTAATTGATTACATAAAACAATATGCAAATGATTCTTCACATAAAAAAAATCCACTGGTGGCACTCCTCTGATGTAATAGTGGTAGACATGAGTTCTTCACAATTACTGTCACTACTGCTATGTCATAAAGTTGTGGGTTTTTTTAACCTATGATGGATAAACACTCATCATGAATCTTTTACCAGCAGAATACTAGATTTTGATTGACCCATTTCACTTTGCAATCCCTGGAAAACCAGACATGTAGTATCTGGAAGAGTTAATGGGCTTTGCATAATATAATAAAGCAACTCCTTTAAGTTACAGGGGGCGGGAGGGAAGTCACCACGATGTAAAAAGGATGTTGAGACTCTAGAAAGAGTGCAGAGAAGAGCAACAAAAATGATTAGGGGACTGGAGGCTAAAACATATGAAGAACGGTTGCTGGAACTGGGTATGTGTAGTCTGATGAAAAGAAGGACTAGGGGAGACATGATAGCAGTGTTCCAATATCTCAGGGGTTGCCACAAAGAAGAGGGAGCCAAGCCATTCTCCAAAGCACCTGAGGATAGAACAAGAAGCAATGGGTGGAAACTAAACAAGGAGAGAAGCAACTTAGAACTAAGGAGAAATTTCCTGACAGTTAGAACAATTAATCCGTGGAACAGCTTGCCTCCAGAAGTTGTGAATGCTCCAACAGTGGACGTTTTTAAGAAGATGTTGGATAACCATTTGTCTGAAGTAGTGTAGGGTTTCCTGCCTAAGCAGGGGGTTGGACTAGAAGACCTCCAAGGTCCCTTCCAACTTTGTTGTTGTTGTTGTTGTTGTTGTTGTTGTTGTCCCTTCCAACTCTGTTGTTGTTGTTGTTGTTGTTATCACATGATGTAAAAACCACAAACTACTTCTGTTAAGTACTTTTTGCTTTCAGCTGCAAGAATGTCTTCTCTATGTCTTCTCTTTTGAACCAGCAATATAGACATTAGCTAGGTGACTTCAAGTTAGTCCCTCTCTCTCAACCCAACTCACTTCACAGGATTGTTGTTGTGGGGAAAAAATAGGTGGGGGAAGAATATTAATTACGTTTGCCTCCTTGAGCTATTTATAAAAATAATAAAGGCGGAATAAGAAATGAACAAACAAAAATAATAAAAGCAGAGTAGACAATAGGCTTAGAGTGAATGATTCTTCTCAAGAATGTGAAATATAGACCAGCTGTATATAAAGGTCACCCTAACCAAACTTTCTAGCAATAAACAGGAAACAATCTATTGGTAATATATGGAATTCCAACCAGAAACACCGTCTTGTTCATAACTCAGTTAGATCATACTTATTTCCCGCTTGATTGACTGATGGCTAAATTCACACTTAAGTGTTTCGTAAGTGAAAGACATTTCTAAATTTTGAATTCCAATCTTGAAAATAATTGTTTATCATTTTGCTTATATGCAGAGAAAGCAGATTTTCTCTGTATGAACTTTAAGACTGTGATAGTGATCCAAATGGTTGCCTCTGTCCTTTAAGGACACTGGCAATTATTGTCATCATTCTTCGGGCTGGCAGTTCAAGTTGCTTAAAACTTTGATAATGATTACTTGACTGCATTTAAATGAAGGTCATTTATCGTTCCATTTCCTACTCATATAGTGCCTTTCCATTCAATGTGCCTCAAGGCCGCTTTCAAAATACACTAATCAGTATACAAAATTATATTGAAGTAAATAACCTTGTCACAAATGCCATTATGCAGGTAAAGCTAAATAAAAAAATAATAGCTTTCATCTCTGTATTTAAAATATATATATCTCCACTTAATGTCAAGCATTTTAAGAATGAAGGAATGCAGCTGATGAATGGAGATTTCAGTCTATTTTAGGAGAAAAATATTACCAGATCAGAATGTTCATTTGGCCAAAAAATAGTGGAGGCATTTGAGAAAGTACTTTGGTGGTGATATGCCAAAAATATAGCAATTGCAAATGAATCGAAAATCAAAAAGACTAGACTAGACTAGACTAGACTAGACTAGACTAGACTAGACCAGACCAGAATAACAGAGTTGGAAAGGACCTTGGAGGTCTTCTAGTCCAACCCCATGCTTAGGCAGGAAACCCTATACCATTTCAGACTAATGGTTATCCAATCTCTTCTTAAAAACTTCCAGTGTTGGAGCATTCACAACTTCTGGAGGCAAGTTGTTCCACTGATTAATTGTTCTAACTGTCAGGAAATTTCTCCTTAGTTCTAGGTGTTTCCACCCATTGCTTCTTGTCCTGCACTTAGGTGCTTTGGAGAATAGCTTAATTCCCTCTTCTTTGTGGCAGCCCCTGAGATATTGGAACACTGCTATCATGTCACCCCTAGTCCTTCTTTTCATCAAACTAGACCTAACCAGTTCCTGAAACTGCTATTCATATGTTTTAGCCTCCAGTCCCCTAATGGCTTCTAACATCTTATCAAACTGAGCAGCCAACTAGACTGATCAAGGAATCTAGTCTATCCTGATGATAAAAATTTAGTTGAATATTTTAAAGAGCACAACTTACTGCAAACTATAATCATTTCATTCAGTTGGCTCATCCAAAAAGTATGATGTTTCTTACCACAATTAAGGGCAGTGCACATATTTGACCAAATCCAACACTGGCTCAGACAAATGCATTTACTTCTACTTCCACATTATGAAGATTTCATAAAATATATCTGGGCTCCCTGGTTCTGGGGATTTCCCAACTTTTGTCTTGGATAGGGTTGCATTTCCTCACTGAAGAGTGGTGTAAAATTTGGAGGCTATTGGACTTCCCATTTAGATTGGAGGGTGGAAGATGGTGGCACTCTGGAGTTTCCAGAGGCTGATGGTGAATTATTATTATTATAATTATTTTAATTGATTTTCACATTTTACACGTCATAATATTTTTAAACAGATTTTATATACATCGCTATTATATTTGTACATTTTATACATTATTTTACTATATTTTCTAATCCTGTCGTCATCCCACATTGTCTCTTCAATTTTTTATTGTTAGTCCAGTTGTACCATTTTTCCCATACGTCATAGTATTCCGAGGTTTTTTTGTCCTCTGAGTTCAATAGTTAATTTGTCCATTTCCGCACAGTCATATATTTTCTTGATTATCATGCTTTCCATGGGTATATTGGGGTTTCTCCAGTTTTGCGCATACACAATCCTGGCCGCTGTGATAATATGCAGAATTAGGTATTTGGTGCTTTCACTATATTGTCTTTTGAATATACCTAGTAAAAGGAGTTCAGGAGTGTGCTCCATTGTCGTGTCTACTATTTCCTATAACCAGTGGTGTATTTTCATCCAGTATTTTTTCGCTTTGGGACATAACCACCACATGTGAAAGAAGGTGCCTTGCTCTTTTTTGCATTTCCAACAACTCGGGTTTAAATTTGAATATATTTTAGCCAGTCGTGGTGGTGTCAAATGCCATCGGTAAAACATTTTATAATAATTTTTTAACAAATAGTTTTTATTATAGTGAATTCTGGCATGAACTCACAGAATGATCCAAAAACATCAGCCTTAGAACCTATTTTTAACAAGACATTATATTCCTGTTTGCTTTACAGTATTTTAAGCATTACAGCGTGTACGTGACAGTATCCATGTCTCTTTAAATATGTGTTCGTATTCCCAACTGCAACAGGCACAGATTTGGGGCTTTTCAAATACAAATATTGCTCATTAGAAACACAATGTTTAAGTTTGTATTTAACATATCCTTTTCAAGAAAAGATTGAAAGTGAATAAATACATTAAATACATTAAGCTGACAAGTTAGCTGAGAACTTCAGTCACATAATCATTGTCTATCCCAGTGGTTCCCAACCTTTTTGTGATCGAGTACCACTTGGAGGTCCCGTACAGTCGCCGCATACCACCTGGTTCCAGAGAAACTAAATTCGATCAGATATCACTTTATTTCCATAATTGTACCGTTCCTTTTTTGGCCCCGCGCATCCAGCAACTGGATTCTCGGGCCGCTGGGACCAGGTGGGTGGCGTGTGGCAACAGTTGCAAATCGTTGCCAGATTATCTTGTGTTAGGCAGTAAACATTTTTGTGAAGTAAAAAATAACTAACTAAAAATCGTTCATGACCCCGAAAGTGTTCGCGTACCACCTGGAAGGCCCTCGCGTACCACTAGTGGTACACGTACCACAGGTTGGGAGCCACTGGTCTATCCAGATCTAGCCACATCACATTCTCTGTAATTGTTAGGGGGAATTCTTCATCATTACTGCCAAGTGTCATATTGAATATCATCAGTAACTTCTACTTATGTAATATTAAATAGTCCACAAATTAATTTTAGCTATTTGCTCATATGGAAACTAAGTTTAAAGAAAAACAACATGGGGCCATGCAAAGCAAATATCTGGAAAGAGCAGAGAAGACTGAAAGACTGAGTAAGTAAAAGGGAAAAACAGATTATGTAATTAGAAAAGTGTCTCACAATCGCTGCAACCTCAGAATGAATTGGGAAGGTTTATTTGAAAATTACAGGTAGTTCTCGACTTACAACAGTTTGTTTAGTGACTGTTTGAAGTTACAACAGGCTCGATAAAAGTTGAGTTATGACCGTTTTTCACACTTACGACCATTGCAGCATCCCCATGGTCACATGATCAAAATTCAGACTCTTGGCAACTGACTCATATTTATGATGGTTGCAGTGTCCCGGGGTCACGTGATCACCTTTTGCGACCTTCTGATAGCAAAGTCAATGAGGAAGCCAGACTCACTTAACGACCGTGTTACTAACTTAACAACTGCAATGATTCATTTAACAACTGTGGCAACAAAGGCCGTCAATAGGGTGAAATTCACTTAACAAATGTCCTGCTTAGCAACAGAAATTTTGGGCTCGTAAGTCTAGACTACCTGAATTTTCCAATAAAAAATTACTTAAAAGGAATTCTATAGCTTCCTGCCCAACTCTGTCACTTTCCTAAAACAAAACTACAACATATATATTGACTCCATCTTGCTAATAAGCTCAGTCACATGACTAAACGTGTTTTATAAATGAATACTTTTCCCCCCCATAAAACATATCCATTCCAGAAAATGGGTATTCTCACTTTATATTTTAAAGTAAGTTTTAGCAATCAATTAAAAGACTATGCACTTTACAAACTGATGCTGGAAATAGAAGTGGCTCTATTTAGATCCGACGATGTGGCCGTCCAGCTCACCAAATACAAACCCCTGCATTCCATTTCCCTTTGAAGCCATGAAATATGAGCAATGGTATTTTCTTTGCAGTTTCGGAACAGATGCATTGAATTCTGGCAAGGGGAAAAGTTGACATGGGCTCAGATCCCCCCCCCCCCAGTCACTGAGAGGAAAAGTGCAGTGAAGTCATTTGGAATATGAGCCACAGAAAATAGTATTTCCAGGAAGAGAGTGACCACTAACATTAACTGGTTCAAACTGTTTCAGTAATATGTCAAGTGTCTGGCCTGCTCCCCTGTCAAGATTTAGTCACCATTAACTCAGAATTAATTAGTTCCACTTTAACATGGAAGTTGAGTTTTTAGCTGGCAAAAAGTCAAGTACGGGACCAGGCTACCAGTAATCCAAAGATTAGAGATATTATCCTTCCCTGAAAAATTGCCTAAGCAGCACTAGGCCACAGGAAGAGTGATGCGCCCCCTGCTACTTTTTTTGTCCTTGGTGAATAAGGCTACAGGGCAAGAAGAAAAGTGTATTTGTGCACTTTGTGCATACGCTGCAGGGGAGAAGATGAGAAGCATAAATAAGAATAAATATGGTGCTAATAAATTGAAGTTTATCTCCAAATGTGTATCTCTGAAACCGAATCATAATGTGCATCTCTAAACTAGAATCTTCTGCCAACTGTAGTCACGATTCCTATGTTGATTTTCCTGTCTATTTTTGCTGAAAGACGAGGACTTCACTCCTAATTTACTTCTGCTTAAAAAAAACAAAACCACACAAACATACACACACACACAGAGGAGTGAAAGCCCACTGACACATTTTTTCCCATTTAATCGCATGCATTACATCTAAATCTATATCTAAAATCCATACCGTAGTTAAGTTGCAAATTGGTTTGAAGCAGCTTTACATAAGTGACATAATTAACGAGAACAGAAATGTAAATATCTGCATATGTACAGTGCAGGTGGGATTTGCTCCCTAAGCAAGGGAAGAAAGATGGTAAGAGTTAGAAAAAGGAAGAAAAGCCTTCTCCTGGTCATGTTTGAAGAATTAAAACTAAAAACCAAAATGTTTGAAGAATTAAAACTAAAAACCAAAAAAGACAGGAGACTGCGCATCTGGTGTGTTGCGCTCTGATATTAAAACATGCCGATACATTCTTCCAGCGGGTACAAGCTTGTAGCAATGCTTGAAGAAAATAAAGCTAACTAGAACAGCAAGTGGCCCTACTTCAGCTCATAAGAGTATAAACGTGTAAATCGAATATAATCCAATGCCAGAGATCATCAGATGATCAAGAAAGTTGTCAAAAGGAAGACAAAAAGGAAAGACGACAAGAGTGACCAACCGAAGTTATTTTGCATTTCTGAAAGTCAGAAGCAGCTTTCAGGCCCACATAGAAATCGCTGGCTTTGAGCCTTCGTGAGGAGAAAAAGTGACATTATGGACACAAAACAGGATGATGGGTCACGGAAAAACAGAGATGATATAGTTTTACCTGAAGAAATGAAACGTTGTGAGAACTGGTGACTAATTAATGCAAGAAACTAAAGCAAATGCATGATGACAATTTTCATTGATTTGTGAAGCATTCTTATGAAGGCTCAAGGATTTGACAAAATAGCAATAGCACTTATACTTATATACCGCTTCACAGTGCTTTACAGCCCTCTCTAAGCGGTTTACAGAGTCAGCATATTGCCCCCAACAATCTGGGTCCTCATTTTACCGACCTCAGAAGGATGGAAGGCTGAGTCAACCTTGAGCTGGTCAGGATTGAACTGCTGGCAGTCGGCAGAATTAGCCTGAAATACAGCCTTCTAAACACTGTGCCACCAGGGCTCTTAAAATGTCTAAAGCTTAGCAAGTCCACTGACAATTATCCTTTCTAGCTAGATGCAGAAACAAATTATACAGCAACAATATGTATACAATTGTTAACTTTAAAGATTTAGGAAGGAAGCTGTAGCAATTAAGAGTTCAAGTAATCTTCTCATTCCTCTTTCCAGCCTACAGAAGATGACTGCAAATGGAAGGAGTAGATGGACTACACCAGTGATGGCGAACCTATGGCACGGGTGCCACAGGTGGCACGCGGAGCCATATCTGCCGGCACGCGAGCCGTTGCCCTAACTCAGCTCCAGTGCGCCTGTGCGTGCCCGCCCGTTGATTTTTGGCTCGCGTGGAGGCTCTGGGAGGGCGATTTCGGCCTCCAGAGGGCCTCCAGGGTGGCAGGGGGGAGCGTTTTTGCCCTCTCCAAGCTCCAAGAAAGCCTCTGGAGCCTGGGGAGGGTGAAAAATGGGCCCACTGGGCCCACTGGAAGTCAGGAAATGGGGGAGTGGGGGGGGGTCGCGCAATCATGTGCAGGAGGGTGGAGCAAGTGAGGGGCTTTGAATTATGGGTGTGGGCACGCACACGCCCTATTTCGGCACCCGAGGAAAAAAAGGTTCGCCATCACTGGACTACACAAATAGTGTTGATGAGTATAATTTGATCTTATAGTTTGAATTATCTCCATAATGAACATGAACTATTAGCATGGGGTGTCTCTTACAAGAATTGGTAAAAATGCATTCAACCAAAGTTTAGCATGTTTCCGTGTGTGTGCGTGCACACATGCATGCACGCGCACACACACACACGCACAAATCAGGAAATTTATTGGTCAAAATGAGTTGAAGCCGGAAATGAATGCTAACAAAAACAAGAGAGGTTAAGAATGTTTAGAATGTAATGAAAGAATAAGTGTGTGAGCTGCTTAATGAAGACAACAATTAATAAAGGCAAAGCTACTCAATCCCTTTTTTTGGGTTCACCCCCCCCCCAAATTGTATCTGTTCCACCAGGAAATTACGAAAAAGCAGAATGAAGGATCAGAACTGAAGCAAGACTGACACATGTTGAGTAAAGGAAAAAGAGAAAATAGAGTTTATAAAAGTCCCGTTGGAAGTAGGTCATTAGTGAAAAGCAATTCTGAGCTATAGCTTCAGGGATCCTGTTGGACGTACATTGTCTGGACCTTTTTCAATTAGGTTTCAAGCTAGGTTACATTACGGAGACAGCATTGCTTGCACTTGTTGATGACCTGCAGTGGAGCCAGGACAGGGGAGTGTGTCTACCATCCTGCTCCTTGATCTCTCAGAAACTTTCTATACTAATTATGGTATCGTTTTGGACCAGTTGTGTGGTTTGGGGAGAGGGGCACAATGGCAGTTCTTTTTTCTTTGTGGCTAGTTTCAGTCAGTGTTAATAGGGGAAGAGATCGAGTCCATGGTCCAACACCTGTAAATTATAGAGCTCAATGCTCTTACCCATTTCGTTTTAATGTCCACATGATAATGCTAGTTGGAACCCCACTAGTTCAGGGTCAGGAATCATCAGAACATTGATGATAACCAACCTTTATGTATGTATGTATGTATGTATGTATGTATGTATGTATGTATGTATGTATGTATGTATGTGTGTGTGTGTGTGTGTGTGTGTATGTGATCTTCTCCCTGCACCACTTGACTTCCATCAGACTATCTCTGAGAAAAAGTGTCTCTTGGCAGAAAAGAAGTTGACTTGTTCTCTCCTTGTGTACATTGTGGTCTGTGAGAATAACCTTGGGAGACAGGAGGAAGAGACAAAAGAGAAGTATTTTCAGATTGGAAGATTGGCACCAGCCCTTCAAGGTAATCCAGACAAGAAGCACAAATTGTGAGTACTAACACTACCTTTATTGTAAGGTTATAGTAACAGAATGTCGCAAGTCTCAAACCGCTTTTCCCCTCCCTGACTTTTATTTTCCAGAAAACTAGGAACGGTCCCTTCTGAGTTGCTTCCCACGCCTTCTGTGGGCTGAGATATCTTTTGCACGACTGTTGTCAAGGCTATGTTTTTTCCTCCTGTCTTCCAAGATTATTCTCACAGACCATTACACCTTGCTTCAAGGAGATTTGGAGATTCCTGTTGGCACGCTTGTCTCACAAATGAAGAATATTTCTTGCCTTACCAATAAATGTAGATGAACCTGTCCTTTTTAACTACTTCGTCTTTCTATGTCTGAATTTGTATTTGTTCACATACGAACTAATTAATTGCCCTTTCAGTTCAGTAAGATGCGGGGAATTCCATGGTACTGAAACAAACAGGAGGTCAAAACCCTTGCTTTGTCCAACAGCCTTAATGGTCAAGGATGTTGTAGAGCAGTATTCGGATGATGAATGTATTCCTAACTAGCAACCAGCAATAGTTAAAGGAACATCTACAATGAGAGGCAATAATTTTGCTGAAGGCAAACAAGTATACACTGTGATAAACTAACTTAGATAAAATATGGGAGACCTGTGATTTGCTTTCTCAGTATTTTTCTTTTGTTAGAGCATCCATAAAAGAAAGGTTACTCATTTCACCTTCTCAGCCCACGGCATCCTCCTGATCTAAACCATACATACATGAAAAAATACATCCAAGTTCTGGTTGGGAACTACCTATCTTGGAAGATCTGTTGATTACACCGAGAGGCTGAGAGAGAAAGAAAACTGTCAGATTTTTGCTGCTATTTTTATTAACTCTGCAAAAAGGCACTGCAAAAGAAAGCTGTAATTCCAGAAACATGCAATTTGAAGAGCATGTATACAATATGAAATATTAGCTGATGAAAATAGTAGCTGGTCTACCTTAGGATTTCCCAATGCCTTCATTTTGGAGATAAAAAGAAAGATTTTTTAAATAACTTTATTAAAATAAAGTTTCAATTTTTTGTATTCATTGTTCATTTGAAGTTTTTTTGGTGTGTGGATTTTTCAGGGAGGTATGTACATTAAGATTACACTAAAAGAAGGTGTGATGGCAAAAGGTTTGGGAACATTTTGTCTACATTTTGAAAATACAGTGAGCTCCAAAACCTGGCCAAGTAATTTCCCCTGATCCCTATTGCAAAGTCACTTGCTAGTTTCCAGTGTTCTTCTTTAGGACATGCTCAACAATGTTCCCTAGATATTAAGGGGAGAACTGTAGTTGATAGCAAAATACTTGCTTTAAATGCGTGAATTTCAGATTTAACTCTTGGGTCATTCTAGGTACGGTAGGACTAGAAAAAATTTGGTCTGAAACTCTGGCAAACTGTTGCAGGTGAATGTGAAAAATATTGAACTAATTGGATAAAGATATATAATTCTTTTCTTGACAAATCTCAGGAAGTTCTCAAAACTGTAAACATTTAGTGTTACAATCAATCAGTCAATCAATCAATTCATCAAATCCAGTACATTCTTCAGACTGTTGCGCTGTGTCTCTATTACAGGATATGATATCAGACAACACAGCTGGCATGCAAGAAAAATGTGTTCTGCAGATGCTCATGGAAGCAGTTGATTCTAGTAAAGTCCTTCCTGCTGGACACAGGTTAAAGGAAATGCAACCTAAAGGATCATAAAGAGGACCAAACATTTTATGTTCACATCTGCTTTAGACAGATATTCTGGTAACTGAGGCAACTTCTTCCAGATTAAATTTTACTCGGTCTGAAGATTTAGCAATTGTTTGATAAAGCTAAACATATTTCATTATATCATCAAAGTTTTTAAATGATAGATAGATAGATAGATAGATAGATAGATAGATAGATAGATAGATAGATAGATAGATAGATATAGAGATAGATAGAGATAGATAGATAGATAGAGATAGATAGATAGATAGATAGATAGATAGATAGATAGATAGATAGATATAGAGAGATAGATAGATAGATAGATAGATAGATAGATAGATAGATAGATAGATATGTAGAGATATAGATAGATAGATAGATAGATAGATAGATAGATAGATAGATAGATAGATAGATAGATAGATAGATAGATAGAGATAGATAGATAGATAGATAGATAGATAGATAGATAGATAGATAGATAGATAGATAGATAGATAGATAGATTTATTTATTTATTTAAAAAAAACACCTTTGGATACTTTAACAAAGCAAATGTCAATCAGCTTTGTGAAAACACAATATATGGAAGAGATAACGAAGGGTATTGCCCATAATTGGTAGCAGTCATTCTTCTACCATAAAGCATTGTTAAGCTTTTACAATATAGATATAGCAGAAAAATGAAGGCAGGTTTGAAAGTAGAAAGAGCAAAAGCAATCCTGCAGAGTTATTATTTTAAATTGCAAGGCCAAAGGCTCGAAGGGTAAAGGTTTTTGTGATCTGAACTCCTAATTTCAAGTTGGGAAGGTGCAGCAACAGGTAAAAAATAAAATAAAAAAGAGTATTTTGTGCTATGTGGAATTCTGAATAGAGGCGATGAGAAACTTTTTTTTTTTTTTACAATGGTTCCCCCAAAGCGAAAACAACTGTTCAAGCTCATCCTATAGAAAATGGCAATCTGGAAAATATAAGATGACTAGATAAACCATTTAGCAGGATTTTCTTCACATAGGCACTTGAAGAAAAATTCACCATGTAGAGGTGGCATACTTGACTGAAGACCTGGAAGATAGGGAATCAGAATTGGGATCTTGCACTCTTCCCTTCAACATGAAAACAATTCTTCTGCCACAAGAAGTGATATTGAATTTAGGCACGTTTAACTTAGCAAAGGGTGACCTAATCTATACTTCAAAATGTAACTTACTAGCCTCTATTTAGGAAAATGGAAAGGAAGTGAAGATCTGCTACCTACTTAGCTACAGTTATTTGATATTTATGGTATCATATTGGTATCACGTTAGAATAGTAAACTTTTTATAGAGAATGTTCTAGGGCAGTGATGGCGAACCTTTTTTTCCTTGGGTGCCGAAAGTGCATGCGTGCATGCTATCGTGCATGCGTGAGTGCCCTCACCCATAATTCAATGCCTGGGGAGGGCGAAAATGGCCTCCTCCGCCTCCCCGGAGGCCCTCTGGAGGCCGGAAATGGCCCGTTTCCCAACTTCTGGTGGGCCCTGTAGGCCAATTTTTCACCCTCCCCAGGCTCCAGAGGCTTCCCTGGAGCCTGGGGAGGGCAAAAACGTCCCCCCGGAGGCCCTCCGGAAGCCAAAAACACCCTCCCAGAGGCTCTGTGCGAACCAAAAATCAGCTGGCCGGCGCACATATGCGCGCTGGAGCTGAGGTAGGCAACGGCTCACGTGCCGGCAGATATGGCTCCGCGTGCCACCTGTGGCACGCGTGCCATAGGTTCGCCATCACTGTTCTAGGGGTTTTAAAATGTGTTGTACCTTTTTAATAATGTAAACTATTTTGGGGGACTTTTGCCTTGAAAAGGCTGCATAGTCCATTTTAAAAGTGCATATAAGTAAGCAATATCTTCATGCCTCGCTATTATGAGAAAATTTGCCCCTCCATACAACACACACACACACACACCTCAAGAGAATAGTCAGGTAAGTGTGCATGTGATAGTTGGCCAATCATTGATCAGTCCAAGATGGCTTTTAGGGAATGCTAATCACTGAAAAAATATCTTCTTTGGATGCAGAAAATTCAAAATTCAATCCCTTTATTACAGGATTCTACTTTAATAGAAGAAAAAAGTAATGGGGCAAGAGTTTTATTGAGAAATAAAGGATTAATGACAAGCAGAATATGACCTAATAGAAAGTGTATTCATGAATTTCTACAAAGTATGAAGTATGATTGTCTCGGTGTTACTTATTGAAAATTTTAAGCCACACCTTCATCCAGAATTGATTCTAGTAATCAAAGCATACATTCAACACTCAAATGTGAGGTGCACAATATCACAGGACTGAGGAGAAGAACCAGTGTTCAAGACAGCTGAAGTGCAAATGATGTTAAATGCTTGTGTGAACAGAAAACGTGAAGCTGTTAATAAAAAGAATAGAGTTGTAACTGATTGACAGACAAGAAAGAATAGAGTGCTAGGCATACCTTCACCAACAGAATTACTCAAAAACATAGATTAGAACACAGAGAGACCAAACTGTTATCATAACGTCCTTTTTGTATAGATAACAGCCCAATGATCAGAAGGCATGGACAGGTTTATATGATGGGCTCATATCATATTCCTCTAGATAAGTGTGTTCAACCTGTAGCCCACAAGTTACATGCAACCCTGGAAAGCTGGTAATACATCCCAATATAATAAATAAAAATAAAGGAAGGTTATTATTTTTATACATTAACTGTATTATTTATTTTATATGCGGGCCAAGAGAATTTCTCTTCACTCAGTACAGCCAAGGAAAGCCAAATTGTTGGTCATGTATGCTTTAAATCAGCGGCCCCGAGCCTTTTGGAGCCAGGGACCGGTTTCCTGGAGACGGGTTTTTCCACGGATGGGGGGGGCCTGGTTTCACATTTTGCCTTCTATCACATCAACCTAGTTCCTGGCAGGCTGTGGATTGATGCCGATCCATGGTCCGGGAGTTGGGCAACCCTGCTTTAGAGCCTCTGATCTGAAGTAATTTATAATATAAGGCAACAACATAATTTAATGGTTGAAAACAACGTAATTTAATGGTTGAAAATTGAAAATTGATTATCAACATCAAATGTGAACTGCTACTCTCATCAGACCTGAGAATGTGCTTGGAGGGAATGGTGGCATAGTAACATGGATGGATCAATGATATGATTCTGTTGAAGATAACCTGTTGTGTTCCTATTGCATTCTAATTATTGATCTGCTTATATTTTATATATTTTATATTTTTATATACCTCATATAAATGTTCTTTATATGACTGAGATAACTGGCCCATCTGGATGGCAAGCATCCTAAATGAATTTCCCTTCCCCATAATAAAGGCAACAATTAAAATGTTAAAAGCATCTGTTGACATCAATTATTACAAGGGGTTTGAGATTTAATTCAAATATGTAACATCAACTTCTTGATATGGAATTATGTGAAGTTTTGTCTAGATCAAGCAAACCTATGCAACCTATACACTTCAGTCTTTTCCAGATCAGGACTAAAACTTTCTGAGAACAGAACTATGGAAAGAGTGTGCTTGCACAACATCGGAAGTGTCTTTGCACAAGTATGACTTACTCAGTGCCACTTCAAGAACACTTCCCACAGCACAGGGAATGTGTAAAACAGGTCTTTAAAAATGCAGTTGTTGAGCTGAGATAGCGCAGTGGTTAAAAGCAGCATTGCGACCTTCAGCTGATTGCTAGTTCAGCAGTCCAGCTGTTCAAATCTCACTAGGCTCAAGGTTGACTCAGCCTTCCATCCTTCCGAGGTGGGTAAAATGAGGACCCAGATTGTTGGGGGCAATATGCTGAACTCTGTAAACCGCTTAGAAAGGGCTGTAAAGCACTATGAAGCGGTATATAAGTCTAAGTGCTATTGCTATTGCTATTGCCAAGGAAATGCTTCTAATTACTAGCGAAGATACATAGCTAGAGTTTTGTCAGCTTTGTTTAGAATGTGGAAAATGGGCAAACAAATCAAGATGTAGTAACAGGGGAACTAAAATATTGGCTTGCAAACAGACTTCATTTCGCTTTGGCCAAAAATAGCACTCAGGTTTTTTTTAACAGCAAAGGAGTCTGTGCTCCATAAAGAAATAGCACTGATAGTACTAGCCTTTTCCTCTAGGCATGCTGCAATGCTCCCTTTTCCCCAGAGGTCCTAAAAATATGAACTGTGGCTCCTGTATAGCAGTCCAGAAAATAATTGATCATTTGCCAGTGTCCTTGTTGGTGAGTTACAAGTACTCCTGGGACCCACTTTCAATTTCACACCATTTTGACTTTCTGGACAGTGTGGGTTAATTTCTGAGAGAAAAGACGTTATATACTTCAGCCTGCTGCAAGAATTGTAGCTTTATGTACCTTGTGTACATGGCGTTTGTCTATGAAAATTACAGGAACAAAAACGACTAGAAATGACTTTGGGTTTTTACTATGACAGGAAAAGACGAACAACCCTGGGTTACTTTATGAAGGGAAGTCAACCTTTCATCCACCAGATGGAAATCACAACGTTTTTCTGAACAGATCATTGTTTGTTTGTTTTTAAAATGGAAATGGGGGAAGAATGAAGGACCAAACACTTTAAAACAGGTCCTCCATGTGAAGATCTCCAGATGTGTTCAGAAAGGGCTTAGCAATGACTTCTGAGTCTTACTTGACACATTTACAGAGCGTGTTAGAGAAGGATAGCGAGTCTTCTTCTAATTTCAGGGTGCATTTGAAATTCAAGAATGGGCAGTGCATTTATCTGAACACTTGTGGAAAAAAATAATGCAGGAGAAAAAAGAATTTCAGCTCTAGAAATGTCCTTAAGAAGATGTTTTGGATCTGTGTATCAATGTGACCTCAAACAATTAAATATAAATCTTTATTCCTAACTGGAAAAGTGTTCTATTTTTATTTTTATTTTATTTTTGCTGTAGGTGTTTCCTAACTCTATGGAAGGCGGTATTGAAATTATACTATTTCAAAAGGCTCAGACAGGGATGGGAGGCAGAGAGAAAACATAATTTGGGGAAACCCAGAGTCACTCTCACAATTTGAAGGAAGGGCAGGCAAGAATCAAAGGACCCTTCAGACAATCTATATGCACACAATATGAGGCTTTCATTAACAAGGATATAGATTCAATAGAGAACAAGCTGAATAATCACAAAGACGGAGAAAAAAACCTGATCCAAGCATTAATAATACCATTAGTATTCATTGGAATAACATTGATTTTAATGAATTTATTTCACAGCATTGTTGCTGCCCTATGTACTTTTTAAACTTTTCCATTATAGGTTTAAAAGTCATTAAGATACAGGATTTAACTTTTCTTTTTCTTTCTTTTTTTTTTTTTTTGAAGAAAAAAAGCAGAGGGAAAACACTATGAGGAAAAAGATTAAGCGTTTTATAATTATTTCAATTACAATCAAATCTGTTCTAGTAAAATTAACATAGCAAAGAAGCTTAACAAACAAGAAGCCTATATCTTTTAAAATTGAGTACTCTAAAATACATTTTCCATCCTTTTCCAGTAAATATATGAAAACATTATTTACATCAAAACTCTTATTTCACCTATGATGACATTTTTAAAATAACAATTAGAAACATCAATTAACAATAACAGAAAAATAGAATCATCTGGTATAAAATGGCCAGTACTATAATAAAATAAGCTAACATACAAAATAGGCAGCAATCTATACAAATAAACGAATGTTATTGTGCTCAAAAGTGCTCATATAATCTTTTTTTTTCAAAGTTCAAATAATCTGTGAATAATATTTTCCCTTAAAATAAAAATAACTTCACTTGACACTAGGGTGGGAATCATTCTAGCTTTCCACATGCTTAAGAAATCTCAAAAGTGTCCAGGACCTGTCATTAGAGGGAACCAGATACTTAATATCATGTGGTGCCTAAAGGAAGGTAACAAAGAAAGAATCAGGGGTGTCAGCCAACCTCCTTTGCAATTAAAAAGAACAAAAGACTTAGACTTTTGTCTAAAACTTAGACTTTAGAGAATTGAATAAAATCCGGATCAGTGAAGGAAGAGAGAAAATGGCAATATTCTTTTCATTCAACAGAGCTGAAAGTAAGTATTTCAGAATAAACACAGCATACTGATACCTTTTAAGAAAGTGGAAGGGTTAAAATTCATAGTAGCACCAACTTTCAACAGCATCAACATCCCCTTATGCTTCTAGATTTAGTGGTTTTATGGATGGCTGAAACAATACTTGAAAGTTGAGATCCTTCCTTCCTTCCTTCTTTTCCTCCCAAGACTTGTAGCATGTTGCAGAAAACATGAACTAATTGGCTGGAAGCTTCTGTAACCTATTCCTTGTGCTAAATTGTATTTTCCAGTTTTGTGTAAACTGGTTGTGTGAGATGGGGGGCACTTCTTAAAAGCTAATTTAGATTTAACACTGGAATATTCATTAAATACGCCATAAAAAGTCAATTGCATCTCTCCAGGCCAGAGGTTATTCAAGGACCTGTCTCTGGTACTCAATCCCTGGAAAGACTGAAGCAGCATGGCCCTCTGCACCTGGGATGCATCACTTCTGTCTCTCCTTCTAGAAATTCAGATATTGCCCCCTTCTATTTTGTCCTTTTCTATAAGAGGGAACATTCACAACGAGCCATTCTTGACAGATGATTCCCTTAGGGGATGTCTGCAGCAATTCTATCTTAATGGGCAAACTTTGGCATTGAACCAACTTGGGGACCCCACAGTAAGGCTACACTGTTCTAGACATAAAGGTAATTCCTTCTTACATTTCACCATTTGTTTTTGCATCATGTTAGATATGAAAGTGATACAAAAGTACCCAGCAGTTTACACTTTTAAAAAAAGGATTTGGAATTAAAAATATCACAATGTTGCCTTATTCCTATGCATCCTTCATGGCTATAGGTTTCTCTGCAATTCAGAGCAAAATATTTCCCAGTTGTTCTCACAGCAGGTGGCAGCAACAAGCCAATCAATGACTGATCTAAAGGATCAGTTCTGATGGGAGAGGAAACGCCACCAGGAAATCCTAATCTATAGGCCTGATGGAGAAATCAGAATCATTTTGGAAGACAGACTTTTTCTAAGAAGATTACACAGAAGTATCGACACCAACACCAGTAGTCAATTCCTCTGTTTGAGGAAGTTTGTCTTTTATTTCCAAGTTTCTTATTCTTATTACGGTAATTTATTAGCCTCTTCAGTTTCAGATTTATGTTCAGAAGTAGTAAACTTCTTTTTGAAAACAAAATACTTTGTCCCTCTTCTGAACTGAGGCCAGCTTCAGAAATAGTATATTCAACTCTTACTTGGTTAAGTGCCACTTTTCTTTTCTGGCCTTGCATTCAGATAAACAAAGAATGCACTATCTTCCAGCTCTGGAAGTAAGGAAACAGCCTCAAACCTTATATTAAGTGACAATTTAGTGTTATGTTCAGGAGCAGAGATGAGTATTTTTTTTCTCCTTTCAACACGCAGTGGGAAATAAATTAGTCTACAAATTAGCCTCACCCAATATATACATATATTGCAAACCATCATGGTTTTTTGATTGAAATATTATTCAAGTTGTTCAATTCTATATACTGTATAATTGATCACTAACAAGTACTGGAGCAGGCAATATAGCAATCTGAATCTTTAGCAGCCAGTTAGCTTTAGTGTTCAGTCTGATTTAACCATATGTTTATGTAGCAAGGGGTGCTCAAAATAATACAGTATAGAGCTATGAGAGGTTTAACTACCAATGTGCCTGTATCATATACACATAGCCGTGAGTATTTAAACCTCTGAAGAATTTTTGACCCTAAATCCATTTTAAATATATAAACTGCAAGTGCTGGAGCCAGGTATATGGGCCTAGAAAGATGGAATTCCTTTGCAGAGAAGACCCCGTCCAGTTATGCTTCGTTGGGAAAGAAAATCTAGAGAAGGGCCTAAGACAGTGATGGCAAACCTTTTTCGGCTCGGGTGCCAAAAGGCCTCTGCAGCTGATAACAGAGCTCCAGATCGATCGGAGCTCTGTTATCAGCTACACAGGCCTTCAGGAAAGGTCTTTAGGAAAGGCCTCTGCAGCTGATAACAGAGCTCTGGATCAATCCGGAGCTCTGCTATCAACTGCAGTGGCCCTTCCTAAAGGCCTTTCCTGAAGGCCCCTCTAGCCGATAACAGAGCTCCAGATCAATCGGAGCTCTGTTATCGGCTACACAGGCCTTCAGGAAAGCCTTCCCGGCTGCAGAAGAAATGGGCCAAGATGTGAGAGGCCTGGCTGCAAGTGTCCAAAGCAGAAGAAGTTCCTGAAGACCTCTGACAGTGAAAAGGAGGCTGAGGGTGAGCACACAAGTGAACTTCCGGTTGGCCCGTTGGGCCGTTTTTGCCGTGGAGAGAGCAAAAATGGCCGAAAAGGCCGAAAATCAGCTGGCATGCACGCGCATGCGCGCTGGAGCTGACATAGGGCAATGCCTCGCGTGCCCTCAGATATGGCTCCGCGTCCACAGGTTCGCCATCACTGGCCTAAGAATATGGTTATTGAGGATACACAGGTTTGCATAAGGTCAGATAACATTGTTTTGTAAGAACAAAACAGATCCAGTTTTACGGCTGTCCCAAAAAGTCCAGGACACAAGAAAGATTGCACCAGAGGTAAATTCAGTAAACCAATCAATCTGCCTAGGCTTCACTGAGCTGCTGCAAAGTCACAGGAGCCTGCGTGTGGAAGAAATTAACTTAGACAGCCGCTACCTTGCTAGCAAACGCTCAGAAATGCCTGCCAAGTAAACTGAGGCCCCACCAAATCAAGTCAACAGCTTCCAGCTGCATTTCAGTAATTCTGAGGAAGTCCTTGTCATCAAGCTATTTCCTGGATGAGTCTCCAAGCCTGTTGTTACAGCGGAGCTGCTTTCCTCTGTTCCAGCCAGCTTAAGGGTAGTAAAAACTGAATGTTCTCATTTTCTCTCTTCCTCCCCGTTTTTTTGTCCTTTTGTGTTGGGTCTTTTTTCTTTTTCTTTTCTTTCCCCTTTCATTGTTATTAAAGTTCTCTTCCTGGCTAAAGAGCAGCATTTAAATGCTTTTCATAAAGACAGATTCTAAACTGTAAATGAATATGTTGTATGGACAGCACAAGCGGCACCAGGACAGATGGAGCTCGCGGTTGTTAGGGAAACAGAAAAATGAGATAGAACTATTGGGCAGCGGATGTCAGGGGATGCAAAAGGAGAGATAAATGGCGCAGACATGATGGCCACCGTTCTTGTTGGTCTCCATTTGTATGCTCTCTAAATACATTTTTTCGATGTGCGGTTTGGCAAGAAGCATGCTTGGAATGCTGCTGGTCTTTAAATGAAGAGGGTCCGCCATGCTACTAATACCTGAGTACCATTATGAGATACTGAGGAGGGACTATAGGTTGACTATATTAGCTCAGTAGAATACAACAGCAGAGTTTACAGGGTTTCCTAAAAACACTGTAATTGGCTTATCGAGGATCCTGGGAAAGTCCAGATAGAAAAGGTCAGCAGCAATGTATATTTGTACAATACTGAGGATGCATTATCTTCTCAGCTGGCATGGCATGGCATGTAATTTTACACAACACGCTGTACCAGCATGCGGTAACTAAGAAAGACAGTGATCACAGCTCTCTGAAATCTCCAGATCTATCACTTGCCATCTCTGTAAATGGCCTCTGGATGCACATCAGTACACATTTATGCGAGTTAGTTAAACTTCCCAGCAATATACAGCAAATAATAAAGATACCTCAGACTGAAGATAAATAACAGTGCTGCATACACTTCAAAAATGATTGGAAGTACTGCTTCTGGCTTCAAACAAGTGCTTTCTATAAGAAGAAGAAGTGCTTCTGGCTTAATATCACCTCTCTGCTATTCCTTAAAGCAGCTTTTCTTTTTCCAGATGTCAACATGAGTGAGAAAAGTCACTGATTTAAGAGGCAGATTAAAACAGATTCCTTAAAGCAGCTGCAACTTTAAAAAAAAAATTGTATGCAACCTTAGGGGGGAAAAATAAGAGCTGCTTTAAGATATTATATAGATTGTTATTATTCTTTGCAACCCAACACAATGTTGGCTCAGGTTTCTGTGAATCTGTCGGTCCATACTACAACTCTCCAGTGATGGAACAGAAAGTTTGACCAGGGTGGCAGAATATCTTAATGGGCACTCTGCTCTGGGTTGTGCGACTGGAAAAGAGGATGGAAAAAATTAAGTATGGAGCAGATGGCAGCCCTCCAAGTCACTGCCCAACTCTCTATCCCTCTATCTAAGGAAGCGCAAGAGACTCCAGATTTTTTTTCTCCTCAGCCCACAGCCAGATCCAACTCATTTTCCAACTCACTCTTTCTTTCGTTGGCTTTTTCCATTGTACCAAATCAGTGGTGGGATTCAATTTTTTTACTGGCAGTTCTGTGGGCGTGGCTTGGTGGGCGTGGTGTGGCTTGGTGGGCGTGGCAGGGGAAGGATACTGTAAAATCTCCATTCCCTCCCCACTCCAGGGGAAGGTTACTGCAAAATCCCCATTTCCTCCCGATCAGCTGGGACTCAGGAGGCACAGAATAGATGGGGGCGGGGCCAGTCAGAGGTGGTATTTACCGGTTCTCCGAACTACTGAAAATTTCCGCTACCGGTTCTCCAGAACTGGTCAGAACCTGCTGAATCCCACCTCTGTACCAAATTCAGTTTCATTCTATTCAGGTTTTAGAGACTTATCCTGCTGATGAATGAAGTCCAAGATCTTTTATACAATTCCTTCCATCGTTCCATTGGTATAGAAGGAATAGCAATAACACCAGTAAAAGAGAAGGCAGAGCCATAGGTTATTAATTGTGCATTGCCAGAAGAGTCGCTTGTGGAAAATCACCATTGAAAAAGACTTGAATTCAAAGGTAAACTCGCTGGCAGAATGCACGCCTTCTTAGCAGATGGTACAAGTTCAATCCATGGCATTTCAGGTTAAAAGCAACAGAAAGCAAATGACAGGAAAGACTTGATGAGTCCAAGACTTCAAAAGACCTAGCTACTGTGCTGGAGGGCCAAACTGTGGTCTGGTATGAGATAGTTTCCCCACGTTTCTAAGCAAGTTGAACAGCAAGAAAATAAGAGGAAGACAGAAAAGAGGTGGCGGGAGTTATCAAACCTAGGTTTCAAAATTAGAACCAGATCAAATCAAACACCATTTTGAAATGGGATCTGATTCAAAATGGAACTAGACCTGAATCTATTAATCTTCAGGCAGTAACACAAAGATTATACTAAATCACTACATGTAAATTCTTTTAGATCATAGTTGTGTATAATATTCTTCCAATGCATTTTTAAAAGACACAATATTTGGGAGGCTCTGCTGATGATGTCCAATTTAGCCCTGGATATAGCTACATATTTACACCACTTCTAGGAAGCATGGGGTGGCCTGGGGAATGAATGCTAGTGCTTTAGGCAAGACAAAATCCCAATTTCGTATGCCTGGCTTACACAAAAAATGACAGCTGCTTCAAAGTCATACTTTTATATTGCAGCAGACTAAGTATATTATCATTTCCTGAATGAATGCATTTCTGCTAAGAGAGATATCTCAGAAATTTGTAAAGTTAAAATAACTGGGATTTGATCATATCTCTTATGTCTCACCTGCCCCTATTGAAGAATTTCTAAAGCACATCTTTTTCGGCAACACAATAGCAATAGCACTTATATACCGCTCCACAGTGCTTTACAGGCTATCTCCGGGACCGCATTCTGCCTCATACTTCCCTCCGACTGGTTAGGGCCCACAGAGTTGGCCTCCTCCAGGTCCCGTCAGCCAAGCAATGCCGGCTGGCGGGCCCTAGGGGGAGGGCCTTCTCTGTGGCGGGCCCCGCGCTCTGGAACCAACTTCCTCCAGAGACCCGAACCATCCCCACCCTGCTGGCCTTCCGAAAAGCCGTTAAGACATGGCTTTTCCTGCAGGCTGGGGGTAGAGCCTAATCCATCTGAGCTCTCCCCCGGGTATGTCTGGTTGTTAGATGGTTTTTAATATTAAATTTTTAATTTTTATATTTGATTTTAATGCAATGTTTATTGTTGGTTGTTCTTGTATTTTCTCTTTGCTGTACGCCGCCCTGAGTCCCTCGGGAGTTGGGCGGCATATAAGAAAACCAAAATAAATAAATAAATAAATAAATAATAAATAAATAAATACAGCCCTCTCTAAGCGGTTTACAGAGTCAGCATATTGCCCCACAACAATCCGGGTCCTCATTTTACCGACCTCGGAAGGATGCAAGGCTGAGTCAACCTTGAGCCTTGTGAGAATCGAACTGCTGATACAATATCAGTATTACTGACAATGGGCTAGCAGCAGCTGTCCAAGTCGAAATGGCAAGGATTAAACCTGGAAGCTGCTCCATGCATAGCATACGTTTATTTTCATTCACTCCTGGGCTCTAATAAATACGGCCACCTTTCTATATATTTCTGAAAAGTGCACGCACACACACGGACGGACACACACACGGCTCGTCTTAATTTGAGATAAAGTCACTCAAATTAATGGAGTCCCAGACTGAAGTTTATAGCTAGCCGGCCGTTTCAGTCTATTGGAGCTCTTTGCCCATAGAGCAACAGTTCATGGTTTGCCTCATCCATTTGGTCTCGTAGAGCCAGCTCATCTGCAGCATTTCCGCTTCTCCGGTTCCTACAGACACATAGGTTAGAGGAAATGTTGCTGATCATCAGCAAAACAGCAAAACTGCCTATACATAAAATGTTAAGGTAGAATAATTTCTCATAGCTATAGTAAGGGCAAACTGACAGGATCTTTTCAAAAACAGTCTATGCAAGGATGCTGGTAGACAGAATGCACAATTTTAAAAAAAAAAGGATCTCCAGATAGGTGAGCTGTTATGCTTGAATGGATGTTATGTGTATTTTGATAAAGACTAAATACAGTAGTCTCTCCCTGAATAAACATGTTAATAAGCAATTACATAAACAGAAAGGCCATGAAACAAAAGCCAGGCATTCTAAAATAGAACAGTGGTATGTTAATGTGGTATCCATTCATAAGGCAGAATTGTTCCATCATCACAAATTATTACATTGACTGGCCAAATGCAGCTTTGTTCAATAAGGTCAGGCAGAGGCTATCCAGTGGAATTCAGCAGCGTTGCCTAGAATTCTAGACATGGTCCATTTGCTCTTTGTCTCAATGTTCAAATATGGAAAAATATAAGCTCTTCAGGTAGTCTTCGACTTACAACAGTCCATTTAGTGACCATTTGAAATTACAACAGCACTGAAAAAAGTGACATGACTGTTTTTCACACTTAGGACTGAAATAGTACCCCCATGGTCATGTGATCAAAATTCAAGAAGCTTGGCAACTAGTTCATACTTATGATGGTTGCAATGTCCCGGGATCATGTGATCACCTTTTGCGACCTTCTGACAAGCAAAGTCAACGGGGAAGCCAGATTCACTTAACAACCGTGATACTAACTTAACAACTGTAGTGATTCACTTAGCAACTGTGGCAAGAAAGGTCATAAAATGAGGCAAAATTCACAACAAATGTCTCGGTTAGCAACAGAAACTTTGAGCTCAACTGTGGTCATAAGTCGAGGATTACCTGTATTTTCCCATGGGAAAAGAAGGAAAATAACCACATCAGATTCTAGAGAAGTGGACTCAGCAAAATTTGAGTCATGCTCCTTATAATTGGATTTGTGTGTTTTTTTAAATACCAGAAGCTTAAGTATTTTGTGAAAAATATGCTAAAATTTGCCGCAGCAAATAATCTTACAGTGGAGAACTTCCTTGCAACATTCATTCAGATGATTCGAAAGACTATGAATTAAGGGAAAAGGCTGTAAGAAATTACCATGACTGTTTTTAAAATGTTATCTAGGATGTTAAGAATGTATTTATTCAGTATCTAGTTTTTTTGTGTGTTACCAGATCAATTAGCTAATAGTCACCCAATTCCTCAGGAGACGAGATCAGACGGAATGTGATAAGAATACAGTTAAAAAATGCTCAACTTTTCCAAAATAAGAACCTATGAAGATTTGTTGAAAGAATCTATGAAAGGTTCCTGAAAGAACCTATGAAGATTTCCTACAATTTGAGGCAAAACTTGTTGATGGCCAAATCTAATGGCACCCTCACCATTTTGACAATTTTATTTTAATGTTCAACTTTCTTTTGGTTGTTTACTTTTTGCTTCTGATACAGAGGCCACATGTCTTTCATAGCACACAGAAATGGATTGGGGGGGGGGCTGAACTTTTGGGGACATCCAAAACTGGAATGGGACATCAACCCACTTAAATGAAAATCTTTACAAATAACCTGGTCAAGATCTGAGATTTGGATAATCATGCTAGGATTAGTTCTAAATAAACGGAATGTGGTTTCAAATAGTTGAAAAGAACAGCTGTGATGCTTTGAGGGGAGCAGTTTATTTTGGGGGGGGCTCTTCTTTTTCCTCTCCCTTTTTAAAATTACCACATCCTGCTGCCTCTGCCTGTGTTCACTATTAAGGCTGTGCATTAAGATAATATACAGTTCCCTTATTTTCAGTTCAGCGCCCAAAGTATCCTAATATACTCAAAGAGAATGGCAAAAATAATAATAATAAAAAACCATCTGCACATCTTTATTATTTGTTTCTCTGATCAGCTGGAAGGCATCAACTCCACAGCTTGGTGTCAGAAACAGACTGGAAGGGGACTGCATTGCAAAACAACCAGTCGTTCACCTTTCTTTTCCTTTCTCTTTGTTTTTTGTCTTCCCGGATACCGTTGGGAGTGAGAAAAGCAATTCGATGCATCAGGATGCTCCCTCCCTCCCTTTCCTACATCCAGAAACTTGGTCCATTGTACAGTTCGGAACTCTTTGTTGTCTTTGGCTGGGCAGACAACCGTGGGTGCAAAATAGGGTTTTTGTGTAGTGCTCAGCACTCTTTCCTCTACTTTGCACTCAGTTAATTAGCCTCTTTCCCTCATTTTGTCTTTGGGGGGGGGGGGAGACTTTCTACCAATACTAACAGGGGGAAAAATGGGTTAAAAACGTGCTTATATTGTTGTGAACATCTGATCTTTCAGCTTTTTGGCAATAAGGATAGTTTATATGTTTGTCTTTAGCTGTTTCTACTGGAGCCCTTTTTAAAAAACAAACAAAGGAAACATTTGGAATTATATGCTCTGTTGGCACCATTGTGTCGTTTTGCCAGTTCTCCAGGATCTGCTGTCTCTTTCTATCTACCCAAAGTTATATATTTATGTCAGAGGTGTAAGGGAGTTAAAAAAAGGCAAAGTAGAAGGTCCAATATGCAAGTGAAGTCCCACCCCCTTTTTACATGTGTACAACAAACTTTAAAAAGTATGGCGTTTTGATCACAGGATTGTAGCCATCTTGACTTTTTTAAACCCCTTACTATGGCTATCCCATGTCTTCCATTTGTCATTATAAATTTTTGCTAGTTAGGGTTAATGCTATAGTTCAGACTGGATATATAAACTCTTCTTTTCTTAATCAAGATCAAAATAAACAAAGCAATGAAAACTGCAATGTTGGTTCCCGAATTAATATAGTTCATTGGCTTTTGATTTTCTTGAAACAACATCTGGATTGTTTGGGTCACATATTCATTTTAAAAAAAATACCTAGCCTGCCAGAGCATGTCCTTATATTGATTTAAGGATTAAAGAGATCAATTTTATTTGGTGAAAATGTATTTTCTCATTCCAAATCTAAGACCAGAACACTATCCTCTTGATGTAATGACTTAAAGAAATGTACAATGTTCAAAGGACACATAAGAAATAATTATTTTTTTAATTTGGGATTGAGCCATGATATTTTGCATCATCAGACAAGTGGCCACTTGTACTATTCTTCCGAGCACTGGGTTGTTTTGGCACTTGAGGCAGAAAATTCAGAAGAATGTCCTCTTTTTAGCAATAAAAATGCAACAGTAAAATATTAAATAATTAACTATGTGTTATGACATTCCGACAATATAGGGTTACCCCATTAGAGCTTAGTAAAAAAAAACCTGACTTTTTATTAACTTAAAAAATAAAATATCTGAAAATATTACATTTCAATTCTTTATATATTAGCATATTATTGTAGTAAACTTAAAACTTAATAAATTGGCTACCTTAATTCATTCTTCAAAAACATTTTTGACAGTAAACTTTCTAGAAAAATGTGCTTGTTTTTCTATCTCACCTGACCTTCAATAAAACTTTTCACTGGCTACGATTCTAAGAGAAAGGTTATTAAAATCACTCACAATACCCAAAGGCCACAGGTGTAAGACTTTACCAACTTTTTCTTGCATAATGCTGCAATTGCTACAATTCTAGAATTCAGACTCATCATGTACCAAATGTTTTAACATTTAGCTTAACAGACTGTGGAGCCTCTTGGCCTCAACTGGAATGCTTAGATCCCAGAGATGTTAGTCAGAACATATTAAAACTGCAGGCGAGACAGAGTGTTTAACATAATGCTAGTTAGGATGGCTTTAGCATCCACCTTATTGCCCATTGAGTGCAATTAATTTGGGAAGTGAACAATAATCACTGGTGCCATTCCAATCCCTACCACCAGGGAAAGCATGGTCTTAAACAGCCCTTCTGCTAATTTTTTAGACTGAATATGGCTGTTGAGATTGTAAATAACCTACATGAATGGACCCTGCAGACACATTTTATCGTAAATTCATGCAGACAAATTTATATCGCAGTGCCATCACCAGAGTCCAATTCCAAATTAAGTTTTGATTGGCACTTAATTTCTAGACTTCAGATCCATTACTTGCTTACTGTCTTATGCAAAAGGAGAAAGGGGGTACCCTTTTATCCAGGGAAATGTGTAAGCCTACCCAAGGGTTACACTTCTCTAGGAATTCATTTTAGTGAGCTGATGCATTTTTTCTGTTTCAGAAATGTAGTGTGGGAGGTGCTCAGAGTATAACACATGCCCCTTATCTCCAGGAGAGCCATTACACAGACAGAAAGTCTGAGGGATCATGATACTATGATACTAAGCATCATAAATGTAATAATTACTATAGTTGAATACAGACTGTTACCTCTATCAAGCAATGGAAACTTAGCTCTTCTTGGTAGAGTCCATATTCACAGGCTGCCTTAAGCCAGAGTGTGTTTCTGGTATACTATGAAACCACAGCTAATTGTGGCATTACTTTAATAAGTTATTAGGAACACAGGAAAACCCTGTTGTTTCTGTTTTCCTAAGAACAAATCCACAAAATCCTTCCTTATTCATAAAGTAGTGACTTGTCAATTTCAATCTTCCCACCTATTCAGGTAGCCTTCGACTTAGAACTACAAAGGAGTCCAAAATTTCTGCGGCTAAGCAAAACATTCGTTAAGTGAATTTTGACCCATTTTATTACCTGTCTTGCCAGAGTTGTTAAGTGAACCACTGCAGCTGTTAAGTTAGTAACCCGGTTGTTAAGTGAATCTGGTTTCCCCATTGACTTTGCTTGTCAGAAGGTCGCCAACGGTGATCTCATGACCCCGGGACACTGCAACGGTCCAAAATATGAGCCAGTTGCCAAGCATCCAAATTTTGTTCATGTGACCATGGGGATGCTGCAGTGGTCATATGTTTGAAAAACGGTCATAAGTCACTTTTTTCAATGCCCTTGTAGCTTTGAATGGTCACTAAATGGAGTGTTGTAAGTCGAGGACTACCTGTACTTCCCCAAAACATGGCAGAATGGGAATTAATCATTACTGGGAGGTGAAATGATTAATTTTCAGATGCAAAGAAGGTTGAAGATGCTCGATACTATGGGTATACCTAAGCCTTCCTATTCAACAATGGAAAGAACTGCCATCCAGGAATTTCTACAGCAGAAGCCAAACTAATGCATTATTCCATCAAGAAGCATTCACGGACAAGTTATTGTACTGCTAGTGCAAGCATGATGGTAGTTGCTTGTGCAACTTGGCACCTTCCAGATGTGCTGCATTGTAGCTGGCATTATTCCTAACAAGCACACTTGTTAAAACTGCTGACTAAACTGATAAGGAATTGGGAGTTCAATATCTGGAGTAGGAAGGAAGATCTTCTGAGGAAGATTGCGTTGATCGCCAACTTCAGTTTAGGGACGATTTATTTACTGGGAATGTGTGCTCCAATATTGTGTCCAAATTTAGAACGACAGATAAAAACAATCAAACAAAGCCAATCGTCTGGTAGGCACTGCTCATGAGGGTTTCCCTTGTTGGCTTTAGCAAATGATAACTTGCATGCATTAGAACACCCACCCATCCACCCAATGTTAATGACCCCCATTGACCTTTCATGCAACCCCAGCAGCAGTGGAAAACACAACACAACACAACCAAAAATAATTCATGTATGGAAAAAAAATTAATACTGGAAGGCACATTTCAGAAAAAGATGAACTTGTAAATTTGCTCATAAATGACAGTCAGCCACCTCCTAATAAAAGTATTATATCCCTGCCCCTTTGGGGGTTTTATCTATTGGATTAACATAGCTTCAACGATTTTTATATCATAAAATACATATTGCTACCTAAAAGCAACACTGTCCTCCTGGCAATATTTTCCTTCCAAGTACTTAATGTTTATATAATATTGTTCTGAGTAGGTTATGGGATTAGTAAAATGACTATTATAAATAATAATCTCTTCCAAGGAGAAGCTAATATGCTAATGACAACTTAAGATGCCCACTGTGACTCCAACTCTAATTGTTCCATCAGCTCTAAGCCTAACCCAAACTCATGGCCCTGTTTCTCAGGCAGAAGAGGTATTCCCCAAATTCTTAACAGGGAAATATCAGCCCTCCTCCCACTCATGCAATTTACACAATTCATTACTCTTCTCTGATATTTACATGAGACCAAATTGGTCAATTCATTACACCTTAGGTGTACTTCCTTTGCAGGATTTCCTTCCCGCCCCCTCTCCACCCAATATTCCTCTCTTTTCTGAAGTGACTTCCTACTGTCTTTTCCCCTCCTGCAATATCCATGCCATATTTACCCAAAAGACCTTTTCACCCTACATGAAACTGAGCAAATATAAAAAAAAATGATATCATGAGAAAATGCATAGAAGCTCTGCATAATAACCACAATCCTAAGAATAGTGACAGTGATTGCAATGGGAGAGATATAAGCATGTACCTCTTTCGTTGCCCCATAACCCGCTCTGTAAGAGATAGATTTCTTCCAGAGTTGCTGAAAGGATAAGAGCACTGGTCAAGTTTACAGAAAATTGATTTCCAGCTTGCAAATAACAATGACAAGTTCATTCAAAAATTGCAGAGCTCACACTGGCTTTGGCTGAAGCTATACAAATGCATATGGATTTTCATATCTTTTTGCTGTAAGTACAGATGTTTAATATTTGTACTGGCCAAAATACATAGCAAAGAGTTTAAGGATGATCATTTTTACCACCTTTCGTTTCTTATTTCCAATTATATTGCTTTTATACATGGAACTGACGCTATGTTTTTTTTAAAATAAAGATTTAATAGCAAACTCAATTGTTCCTTTGGTGAACAGTCTCCAGAAAGCCCATAAGTTAATTTGTTTTTAATGGTTCAAGGGAAAAAAAACACACAACCATCTTTGCTATTAATTTTTCCATTGTAATCATTGAATATTAGAAGTTAAACACTGCTTCACTCTGGTAATTTATGTCCAATATGTATCAATGGTAACCTAAGCATTCACGACACAGATGGAAAGCAAATATATTAAATAATTACTGAAAAATAATCTGGGTAATGTCAGCATGTGATAGTAAGCTAAAAAAAAAATTACTGCAGAAAACAATTTAATTATTAAAATGAAGCTAAATCTACTGATAAGCTGTGTAACTTGAATTCAGAGAACTTAGCATTCTTTTTAAAACTCTTTTTTATTTATTGTGACTAGCTCTTCAAAGATACAATATCACTGAACAATGAAACTTACATCCTACTGTCAAAAGTTGCAGTTGCCACAGCATCCCGTAATGATGTAATTGCTATTTGTGGACCTTCACACCTAGCAACAATCGCAGCCAGAACTAAGATCATAAGCCAGTGCCATCATATGATGTTACACTTTATGACATCATTTAGCAATGGAGCTGCCAGTCTCCATTGTAGTCAGTAAGTGAGGACCTATCTGTAGATAGAGTAGGATAGAACGCCTCTCTATGTTCTTTGATATACATACTGAGAACTTGCAGTTCCAGTATAATACTTACTACTGTATCACTGTAAATAATATGAGGAGAAAATAGAGAGAGGTAAGACCGTCAGTAAGTATTGAAATCAGAATGGCTATTCTTTTACTAGAATCTTAACCCAAAGAACTTTTCACAAGGAAGCAATGCAAAGCTGTGTGGAAATAAAGTATGAACAGAAAATAAAATTCATACTTAATCCTCAAGAAAAAGAAGCAATGCTTTCTTGGTGTATCTAAAACCAGTAGCAAATGGCAGAAGGACACTACAAAAACCAAATTCTTTTGTGAAACAATTTTAACTAAACCTCTCACTTCCAAAAGTCTGACTTTCATTATATTTGATACCATTTAACAAGTAAAACGGCATGACATAGACAATTACTACCGTAGCAGATTTCCAATTCAAAAATGAGGCGTTTATTTTGCAGGGTGAATTCACTGTTCGTAAAAGAGAAAGAAAGTATTTCGGTGGAAAACACTGGCAAACCTCTAGGGCAGGCCTGTCAAACTGGCAGCCCACAGGCCGGATGTGAGGACAGGTTGTAAGTCCTTTCTAAAGCCATCAAACTGAGTGCCCCCTGTATTAATTCCTATGTCAGTGTTTCTCAACCTCAACCATTTTGAGCTGTGTGGACTTCAACAGAAGACTGGGGAATTCTGGGAACTGAAGTCCACACATCTTAAAGATGCTGAAGTTAAAAAACCCTGTACTATGGCATGCTGCCTGCTTTTGTAGTACTAGCCTACAAGAATGATGCGATACCTTAAGTTTTCAGTTAAGTCACTCAATGAAAATAAAAATGTTTAAGCATATTTCTCTTTAATGTTATTTGTATTATATTTTACTACTTGGGGAAAAAAACATACCTTTCTTGGGTTTTTACAAAACGTGATCTACACACGGGTAGATTGTAGGTTTTTTTTAAAAAAAGAGAAAGACAAATATTGGTACATCAGCAACTAACACTATCTGAAGTATATTGTGGCTGAATGAAGAAAATGAAATTTATAATCCAAGAACGTTTACGTAATGGTATTTTGCCACATCATTTCATGAAAAAACTTACAACAGCAAATGTAAGAGCATTGGGAGTCTACAGTGTATGATGTTGCAGTGCTATGTGTACTGCTGTGGGGTTTGTTTGTTTTATTTATTGTGCTTTTAATTAATATTACTGTGAGCTACCTAGGATTACTTTGTATAAGATAAGCAATCATGTAACTCTCTAAACTTTATGCGAGCTATTTCATTTTGAGGCACTTTTAGGCACAATGTTATGCCGAACCAAATTTCTAGCATATAAACTTAGGATGCAGCAGTGGCAAAATAGTATATAGAGAATTCTTGCTTATCAATTGCCTGTTCAGCCAATGTTCAAAGTTATGAGCGTACTGAAAAAGGAGATTTAACCTTAAAACATGTGGCTGTTGTAGAATCCCTGCCGTCGCATGATCGCAATTTGGGTGCTTGGCAACCAGTGCACATTTACAATAGTCACAGCGTCCTGAAGTCATGTGATTTCCCTATGTGATCTTCGCAACCAGCCTTCTGATAAACTGGAAGTTGCAAGTCACAGTCACACACACAACTGCTGGTGATTTGATTAACGGCCACAGTCAGAACTGACATCATAAGTCAGTGTGGTCATGTGACATTTCATTTCACCTCGCTTAGAAAACGAGGACTACATATAGATAATTTAAAGAAATGTCACCCTAGGAAATGTATGAAGGTTTGTCTGCCGTGGCTGTCGGTTAGAAAATCTTATTTTCTAGGCCAACGTTTCACTTAGCAACTTTAAGACACATGGACTTCAACTCCAAGAACTTTAAGACACATGGACTTCAACTCCAAGAAGTCTACAACTCTTACAGTTGGCAAGGTTGAGAAAGGAGCACAAAGGTCAAGTGAAAGCTCTCATTTTGGACTGTGTGTGAGATACTTTGCATTCTGAGGTGCAAGCAGGAGTCCACACCTAGAATGCCTCTTTGGCAGTCACGTTTCACTGTGTTGGCATCCTACTGTTGCATCCTATTGTTGCCCAGATTAGCTCATTGCAAACGGCTCCATTCTTTGGAGTGGGCTAATCAGGCTAGCCCTGCATTTGATGATGCCCTGATCTCAGAAAGTCCAAGTGCTTCTTCCCCCTTTCAACTCAGACCTGGAGGTAGGACATGTATCAGTTTGCGTTGCAACTGACTAGCTAAGTCTCGTTATGATTGTACACTTGCTCTCTGCAAGCAAAGGCAAGATATCCCACAGGTATAAACGTTGAGAGAAGGCACATTTTTTTCACCCATTTCTTAATCAATTTTCTGGCAGCCTGTTTCTCCTCCACATTTGTTTCTGGCTCAGGGAGTGGTGCAGTGGCCTAGGGGTGGAGCGCTCACCTCACAATCAGGAGGCTGTGAGTTTGATCCTAGGTAGAGGCAGATATTTCTCTCTCTGGGCACACTGAGAATATATCTGCTGAACAAAACTCCTCATTGGCGACAGGAAAGGCATTCGGCCATCAAAACACTCTGCTAGCTCCATTCATTTGCCCAGACTCCACCCCGCAAGGGATTATGGGGTCGTTAAAAGATGATGATGATGATTTGTTTCTGGCTCAGCACCCATTCTGAATAGTTAAGAGACTTAGAATAAAATGGATTAATCCGCTGATAAACTAAACAATATTTCATTTAGCAGTTCATTATATATACAATTATGTAAAGCAGCAAGAATTTATGGATCTAATGTCATCCAGGCACTGCTACTTATTCCATGTATGGACTGTAGCACAGGGTCAATTTTTTCACTAAGCTATTGGGGTCAATGGTAAGAAAGGACTCATTAGAATGTAAACGCCACTGAATCAGATACCTAGAACAAGATATAAACTACATTGTCTTGGTTGCGCACAGCCCAGGCGGCAGAACAGCATGAATTTATGCCAGAAAAGGCCAGCTGTCAAAAAATTGGCTAAATGTCCTTCTGTTTCAGACATTAGCTTATAAAGAAATTAAGGATTCGGTTAAACTAATTCACTTTTAGACGAGCTTGCCATCATAAGGCTGACAGTATTCCAGTAGCTCAATAGTCAGACACAGAGACTGTCAATGATCCTGCAAGCAATTAACTTTCTTCCAGCTCCTCAAAACTGCATTATGTAGAAAGGGAGATGGGAGTCTTACCCAGGCTCTTCAGGAAATGCCAAAACACAATGATGCCACGTGTCATAAGCTTTATCCGATTGCCAAAAATGATAATGGGACAAACGGATGAGTGGCTGGTTGGATAAGTCAAACAGGGCAAGCAAGGCACAATCAGCCCAATAATTTTGTATTTTGTACCAACAGCAACAAAATACCCATAGAGAGTCACTAGGTTCAATTATACAAGACCTAATGAGGACTGATGTGTGGAATGAGCTAATGTTTCATTTATTTATTGGATAAATAAAATGGGTAGTTAGTATTATGGATAGCTTACTGCTTAAATTAGGCAAAAGCCTGTTAATATCTAAATTCACAATTATTTTTAAAAAATGGATATTTAGCGCAATGGAGACTGGTACTGTATTTTTCGGAGTATAAGACGCACCTTTTTCCTCCCTAAAAGAGGCTGAAAATTTGGGTGCGTCTTATACTTGGAATGTAGCTTTTTCAAAGCATTTTTCCTTAGCCCTAACGAGGTGCTAACGATCTTCCTGGCTTCCTATTCCCTCCGAAGAAGGTTTTTTTCCAGCCCTAAGTCTTTGCAGGCTTGTTTTCATTCCTACTCCCTCTGAAAAAGCGGTGCTTTTCAGCACTAATGCGGTGCTAACTATCTTCCTGGCTTGCTGCATTAATTTTTATTCCTACTCCCTCTGAAAAAGGTTTTTTCAGCCCTAACCAGAGGATAAAATAATGTGCTGAAGCTGAACAGACTAAGGACGCTAGCCAGATGAATACCTGATAGGTAGATTTTTTCCCCTATTTTTCTCCCCCAAAACTAAAGTGCATCTTATACTCCGGTGCGTCTTATACTCGGGGAGTATATCCGGGGAGGGGCTGTTGGTTTTGGGGTCCCTTGGCTATGGAGACTCTCCACCTTTAGTCCTAAGCAACTTTGCATTCCCTCAGAAAAACCTGGTGCACAATCTGAGGACCCTTTAGATCTCTCGGCATTTGCCACTACTGCACCATTCCTGGATCTGGAAATCCTACTCATGGTTACTTTTCCTTAGTGATCTCGTCTGAACTGTACAACACGTTCATCAGAACATGATACTGATCTGCAGCGTGTTCAGAACTGGGCCACGCAAGTGGTGGGTAAGCACCTGTGCGTAATTCCATTTGCAACGAGTGGTGGGCACTCACGTTCACACATAAAGCTCAATTTGTGCAAACGGCGGGCTGCCGCTCACATAAATAGAGCTTCACATGTGAGCACAAGTGTCCGCCACTTGTGCAAATGGAGCTGCACACACAAGCATGCGCCTGCCGCTCACATGCAACGATTTCCTCTCCTCCCCCTCCCCGCACTGCTCTGCAAAGCCGGAAAGGTTGGGGATTGCTGCATCAGAGGACTGGCCTTGAAGACCATCCAACGCTATAGTAGGTTCAGAATGCAGTGTTGCAAACAGTTATGGGCTCACATTGGTATAGCTATGTAATAGTACTACTTTGTGATGTATACTGAATCCTTGTAAGCTTCCAGATGCAATTCAAAGTGCTGGTTATTACCTATAAAGCCCTTCATGGCACACAGCTGGGTTCTTTGCCAGACTGCCTGTCTCCAGGTATCTGCTTATGTCATCAGAACTAGCAGAACGGACACATTTTTGGATCCCTTCTATGAAACTATGACGCCTAATGGGACCCAGGAAACTTGCCTTCTCGGTTACAGATTCTGCTGTATAAAATTGCATTCAACTTCAATTCAAATGTGCACTGGTTTAGATGGCCCTGAACCTGCCAGCCAGGTTCTTCCTCGAGGCATTGCACCAAAGCATGGGATGAACCTAGCCAGACTGAAAGCTCTTGAACGGAATATGTAATGAGTGGCCTTGGTTATTTCTATTTTTCCCCCCTGTTCTGGTGTTTATGGGATGTTGCTTTAGCTGCTTTGCTTTTATGGTTCTAACTAACTGTAAGCCACTCACAGTCACAGTCCCCCGGGAGTTGGGCGGCATAGAAATCCATCCAAATAAATAAATAAATAAATGGGTTGGAAGGCCACAACTATAAACCAGTCAAATAAACAATAGGGGGGGGGGACTGTAAATTAGACCAATTGCTGACAGTAATAAATGCCATTTATTGCTATCAATTGGATTTCAGTCGGTGCAATCCTGAACAGTCTGGGGGCTCAGGTTCAGTAGAATTCATTTCTGTTCATTGACTTTATACACCCATGCACCTGTGCATACTTAAGATCCCTTTAATAAAATAAACTGGGAATCTATTATGGATAGAGAAACTACGAGCATTAACAGAAACTGTGATGTCAATGAAACAAATACCAAATCACTACATTTCAGTGTGTGGCCTCAAGTTCTTTTATTTCCGGATACATATTTTGGTGTTGAGGGAAGGGAGGCAAGCAATGGATGGCCTAGTCCAGATGATATTTACATTGCACGAAGCTAATATTGTTTGCACAAAATAAGAATTACCTGCCCGGATTACCACTACCTTGTGGATTTGTTACGTTCTTCGGGGACTGTGCGTATGTTTTTATAAAGAGCATTCACGAAACTATATTAGAGGTGCCTGACGTCTATTAATGTTACATTCTTTGACATCCAGTCAATGAAAGATAAAAGATAGCATTAACTTTTTCACAGGGGAGCAAAATGAACATGTTAAAAGAAATGAGTGGATGATGTGCAGTGCAAGGTGACCCAGTCGACTTTAACAGAGTACCAAAATATAATCAAATAAAACCTATGATCTTTAGACTGGAAAAATGGGTGAGCCAGGAAGGCAAACACAATTTTTAAATCTGCAAAGACCCACTGAAATAAATCATGCATACGCTGTGCATGCTGCTGAGTCTGCTACAACCACTTGATCCTTGCAAGGGCATCACTACTGAAAGGGTGAGCTTGAGTCAGGGTGAGCTCAGCTTTGCTTGGAACTCCCCAGACTACACAAAACACAGGAGTGTCAACGCAAACAATAGGATGCCTACCAAGTCAGGTTGCATCTCCCCATCCTCCTCCAACTGTTGCATTCCTGATAGGCCAAATAGCTAAACTGATGAACTACCACCATGGAGTGAGGAATGGTCCTCCTTTGGTTCAGTTTGACTGAACAGTCTTGAGTCCGTTTGGCCCTTAGCTTAGTTTAACACGGATGCTGTGTTTTTCTGCCACAACAGCAAGATGTATTTACATTGTTTAAAACGCAACAAAATTATAAAGGCAAAATGAGATCCTGGAGGACGAAGGCATCAGTAAAAGAAGCGTAACATGGCAGGGTTGAAAATCGACTGAGCGTCCCAGGAAGAAGATAAAGGGGAACTGAAGAGAAGGGACAAGTTGTATATGGCAGGCAATCTGTAATATATGCCATAGAGCAGCCTATGGGTGTCAAGTACCCCAAAAATGAAATCTGGATGCTAGTACAGTTAGTCCTCAACTTATGACCACAATTTATGTTGTTAAGTGAGAGAATTGTTAACTGAGTTTTGCCCTATTTTACGACTTTTCTTGCCACATTTGTTAACTGAATCACTGCCGTTCTTAAATTAGTAACACTGTCGTTAAGTGAATCGGGTTTCTCCGTTGACTGCTTGTCACGTGACTCTGGGAGATCACTTGACTCTGGGACACTGCAACAGTCATAAGTGTGAGTCAGTTGTCAAGCAACCGGATGCAAATCACATGACCATGGGGATGCCGCAACAGTCATAAGTGTGAAAAATGGTCATAAGTCACATTTTTCAGGGCCGTTGTAACTTCAAATGCTCACTAAATGAACTGTCTGTACTGCAATATGTGAAAGCCTAGTTTGCTGTTTGTGTGTTCCTTAGTTTAGGCAACAAATTGGCTTCGGCGAGAACTGCAAATCAGCTGTTGAAATCAAAGAGTTGGAAGAGATCTCAAGCAACAAAGAATCCTCACCCCACCCCAAGCAGGAAATCCACTACTTACTGCAGGGTGGTGGTGTATCCAAACCTGGCAACTTTCAAGACTTACGGACTTCAGTTCCCAGAATTCCTCAGCCAGCCAGACCCCTGACTTACTGCATTCCCCACTAGATAAGCCATCCAGCTTCAGTTTTGAACCTCAAGGATTCCTTGACCTTCAGAGGCAATGGGTTGCTCTGTCAAAGCATCAGGACGGCTAGTTCCGTGACTGTTGATCAAGGATTGCAAACAGGTTTTCAAACAGGAAGGAACAGGCAGAGGGCATGACGACTGGAAGTGGGAGATCCATATATTTTGAAGCCAGCTACTTGTGAGGCCTGGACTTTCATCATGTCCTCTATGGCTTTACTGTAAACTACTACTAACTGCTTCTTGTAGAAAATCCTAGAACTCCAGTTACCCCTTTTTGGTAATTCCTAGTAGTGTCAAAGACTTGGAGTGGCAGAATGAGGTGGGGAGAGTGGCATCCAGGAAAGGAGGAATACACGCCTCTTTCTTTTTACCTTCTTTCCTCATGTTTTTTATTTTTTTTATTTTTTTATTTGTCAAACATCTATAGGATAGTAGTTGTTTGTATAAACATAAGTAAAAAAAAGTACCGATAAAAGAGGACAATAGGACAGTAGGACAGGGACAGCTTTTAACAAAGAAAGCAGCAGGCAAAGTTCATTTGAAATTACAGAACTCTGCATATGGGTTAAAAACCATTGCCATATGGAAGCCAGTTTCTCAAAGCTAGTATTTAAAATGACTGCATGCAAAGTGAACTGTATCTGTTATGAAGGGATTATCATTTCTATCAATTAGGTCTAAAGCAATATCACTTTGTCCAAGAATTATCCTTTCCACAATCACAACATAGCTCACCTTCTTTTGAGTCAGCCAAACAGTTCCAGAATACTTGTCACCGTGACTCTGTCAGTGCTCCAATATCACTGCGTCTAGTTGCTAATATGTACTCATTTTTCACCTATCTGATTTCCACGCCGTTCTGTTTTGAGACTAATTTGCTTTGGAAGCAGCAATGCACAAACTATCAGCATGACAGTAGCCGTAATAAAACGAATGGGGATGTATATTCCTCCCTATACTACTAGACAAATGAAGTAACTCTATCTGTGCCATGCATTGTTATCCACTGTTTTAAAAGTGTATCTGTTTGCCTATCCACACTCTTTGAATGCTACAGTTGCACCCAAACTCTAACCTAGCACTCTTCATCAGTTATAAGCACTGATTATACATTTCTATAATTTCAGTATCCTTGGTAATTCAGAGCATTGTAACCTAAATTCAAGTGGACAACACCAGGTTAGGCAGACCAAGAGAGATAACCTTGGTCAAAAAAGAGATTACATGCATAATCTTAACGCAGAGGGCATGCCAGAAGTTAGGGCATATGTTCACCGTACGAAATATTCAGACTCTGACAACTCCAGTTAAGATGATCAAGAAGCAGTTGATGCCTGAAAACTCCTTCTGAGATCCAGAAATCTATTGCCAATTGCAGAGGAAATAGTATAACTGATAAAGACACACACTAATTCAGCTTTCCAAATTCCTCATCACTTCTGTGTAACACTTTGGCAGGAATAAGTAAGCAGAAAGTCATCAAGATTCTAATCAATCCACTGGAAAGGGGAAATAAAACACCACATGACAACTTGAAGGTAAAGCAGCTAGTTAAGGGAAGGTTTGTATGTGTAAAAGGATCTGAAGATACAGAGTGACTAAAGAGCTCAGCTAAACAGAATAAAATAGTGTTGAAATTGCATGGCAAAGATATCTGGAGACTGTGTTAAAGCTTCAAACATTTCTTAACCTCTTCAACCAAACTCATGCTACCAAGAATATAAGTTAATAGACTGAAAAAGTTATATTTGAATGGAAAATCTGCATCTTTATATAATAGAATGGTAATAAAATCCCATACCAATTATCCGATTCTTATGCTCAAAGTAGACATATTCTTTCATGCCTTAATTTTATGTTTTTTTTCTTTGCCCCGCACTAAAAGCACCAACATAATTACGCCTTCCAAGGTTGAATAAGGTCCCTGAAAAGCTACTCAAGTTATTATTTGACTCTCTTTTTATTTCTAGAATTTAGGTTATATAGTTTCAGGGTTTTTTTTCTTTTTCTTTTTTAGCAAAATAAATGCATGGCTAGTTTTAGCATTTCTTATAATTGTGTAAAAAAAAAACCCCACAAGTTTGCTAATAAAAGAAACATGGAAAACAAGGTTAAATGCATTAATCTCTAATTTGCATGTGCATGCAATGAAAGTATTTCTCATTTTGTTTAGTTTAAGCACATTAAAAAAAAACTTAGTTTACAATTCCAAAATAAGCCGTTAAAAACGGGACATATTTTTTGTGATGAATATTATTTAAAGTATTTCTAAGTCACCTTTAGAAGAAAACTGTTCTAAGGCAGATTACATATGATAAAAGAATTAAAACATTATTAAACTCAGTATTAAAATAATCAGAGTAGAAGTGTTACATGTTCTTTTAATTGCTAAATTCCAGTTGTAACCAGATTCCTGGAGAGAAGAATTCAGCAAAAACCTTAGGTAGACAAATGGATCTTTAGAACTTTCTTAAAAGGATGACAATAATGTTTAAAACTGTTTGCTTTTTCTTTATGCATTGCAGTTTTTCTTTAACTTATGTTTCTAAACTCCTTCGCATTTCCATTTTCAAATATATACTGAACTATCCTTTCGTTGTTTCGAGGCAGTAATGATTCGGGAGGTCTTTTAAAAATCAGTTAATTATATCCATACCATGATACATTGTGAAAAAAAATTATAATCTATGGTTCATTCTTATTTCAACTTACAAAACATGCCCAACTACTTTAATTTCAATTTTACAGTCCTGGAAATGTGATCCCACAATAAAATGTCCCAGTCAACATGGATAAATCCAAATTAAGAACTCATTCCAATCTCTTTACTGTCATTCAACTTTTTACCTAATGTCTGTTATTATTGTATTTCATGCATTTTCACTAAGACAGACATATTGGGGTCCTCCAGGGCAGTCTTTTCCTTACCTTTCAAACCCCTCTTTATATAGCAATAGCACTTAAGACTTATATACCGCTTCACAGTGCTTTGCAGTCCTCTCTAAGCGGTTTACAGAATCAGCATATTGCTCTCAACAATCTGAGTCCTCATTTTATCCGTCTCGGAAGGCTGGAAGGCTGAGTCAACCTTGAGCTGAGAATCGAACTGCCGAACTGCTGGCAGCTGGTGATCAGCAGAAGTAGCTGCAGTACTGCATTCTAACCACCGTGCCACCACGGCTCTTATGAACGAGGCAGGCCTTGGAAAACTTGGCGCCAAATACTTAAAGAAGATCTTAAGGTTATTAATGTCCCTTGAGATGCTGCCAAAGATGCTGCAAATGATCAAAACTGGTGGAAACACTTGCTGCCCACAGGACATCATGATGAAGATGAAGATGATAATTAGACACAATCTGGATGAAGCACCACTGGCAAAAGAATGAGTGAGTACTAGTAGTCCTCGACTTATGACTGTCATTGAGCCTGAAATTACGGTAATAAATCATTACAGTTTTAAGTCAAAGCACCATGTGACCAGATCTGATTTTTCAACATTTTGGCAGCAGTCATTTGGCAGCGAATCAATTTTCCCCATTGGGCGTTTTTGGCTGGAAACCAAAAGTAAATATAAAAACCAACACAAAAAAAATTCTGAAATCAGTCATATGACCACCACATACTGCAATCAGCCATAAAGGTGGGCCGGTCCCCAAGCACCTAAAATGTGATCACATGACTGCAGGAAGAGGTTGCAGCTGTCATAATTCTGAAAACGGGCCCCGAATAGCTGGGGGAGGCACTGTAATTCTGAATGGTCATTAAGCAACCGGTTATAAGTCAACGAGTAGAGTCTCTACTTCCTGTCAGTGAAACTCAGAAATCTGCCTTCCCTCTAATAATTACAATCCAACTAAATGAGCCACAGATCATGATTTTGGGTACCATAGCCTACTGATTTCAATTAGTTTCAATCATTTAAAAAGTTATGTACATATTGCTTCTACAGATAAAAATGACAGAATATTAACGCCTTTTGGAAAAATTACAATGGAAACATGTTATAACTGTAAATCGGGAAGTTAAGTCCCCAATTTCAACTGCTAGGCTACATCTGCCTTTTAAAGTGATTGAGACAGATGTCAGCTGGCATTGCCAGATGTCTATTTTCTTTATGTCTCCAAGCAATCTAACATTACACTCTCTGATTAATCAATGATAGGATAGAAACATTCGTATGAATTTATGCCAGCTATGGAAGAAGACAGAAGGAACTACTATGAGGGTACAAAACTCAAAATTAGATTGAAGGATCAAATTCAATCCTGAATTCAGTCCTGAAAAATCTATGCTCTACTGGACTGGAGCAAAAATTTCCCCAGAAAGCACTACTTAGCTGCTGTACAAATGATTTCCTTAAGATATTACTTGGGGGCTTCAAATATTAACTATATTACTAAGCATGTGAAGGTCAGCAGGAATCCCTTCAACCAATGGAATATCATGTATGCAACAGTATCTCAGGTGCTAGATATAACTTAAGCATCTGAAAATCTCTGCCAAGTATTCTGACGCCTAGAGAATTACATTTCCCTGTTGCATTGCATTTAATATGGAAATGTAGTGTTCTAACAGCCAGACACGTTTGAGGCAAATGAATTTTCAAACATTAATCAGGGTGAATAAAAATACCCAGCAGGCCAATAATCAAACAGCATTTCCAGGTCTTGACCAAAACCCTAAGCATGCAGCATTTAGTCACAGGATTGTATCCAGACTAAGTCAAGCACATCAACTGAAGCTCGGTAAGACTGAATTTAGTCACATTGATTTTAAGAGGTCTGTTCTAAAAACAACGATGAATCTGCCCTGCTGGTGTGCCACCATTTCATTGGCCGAGCATCGACGCTGAACGCAAGAGTATCCAGATTGAACCCCACATACCCAATATATTAAGAAAGAATCCTATGTGCATCTTAAAATCTATGCAGATCTTAGTCAACCAGGTCATGGTTGTCCCAAAGGTGCTTTGTCTGAACTGAAGAAGCTTCTTGGATGAGAAGCGAAATGTCTTCAAGGAAAAACAAAGGAAATCCAGTTGCAATTTGTAAAACACTTTTGGGATGTCTGCATCTTAGTAATTAGTAAGTAATTAGTAAGAGAGCCGAGGTGGCGCAGTGGTTAAAATGCAGCACTGCAGTTCAGCAGTTCAATCCTGACCGGCTCAAGGTTGACTCAGCCTCCCATCCTTCCGAGGTGGGTAAAATGAGGACCCAGATTGTTGGGGGCAATAAGCCGAACTCTGTAAACCGCTTAGAGAGGGCTGTAAAGCACTATGAAGCAGTATATAAGTCTAAGTGCTATTGCTAGTGCTATTGCTATTGCTAATTTCTAGTGATAAATCCCAGCTGCCCTTTCAGGCAAAACATCTGAACAAAGAACCAGTGACGATGTGTTTCTACAGAGGAAGGATAGTTTAGTGGACCATCTGGCACCCTCTTTAGTCAGGGTTTTTTGACCACAGTGATGATTTTACCAATGTGGAAGGAGATTGTTGCAAGATTGTGGCAAGAAAAATGTGGAAGGAAATTTCTTGAAATGACTACAGGTAATCCTCAACTTACAACAGTTCGCTTAGTGACCCTTCAAAGTTACAATGGCACTGAAAACAGTGACTTATGCATTTTTTTCGCACTTACAACCATTGCCAAATCCCCATGATCACATGATCAAAATTGAGATGCTTGGCGGTTGCAGTGTCCCAGTGGTGGGTTCCTACCGGTGCAGTGTGGAGCGCAGCTCTGGTAGGAGCCCAGCGATGATGTCATTTTTTGGCACTTCTCCGCGTCCTGAGCTGTCGGGAAAAAGCCCTCCCATCCTCCCTTGTGTGAATACTGACCTTTATTCTTCCTCCGAAGCACAGCTGAGAAGCTCCTCAGCTGTGTTTCGGCTTGTAATGTCGTCCTGAGCATACGCGGAAGTGAAATCGCACGGTGGGACGCAATTTCACTTCCGCGCATGCTCATGATGCGCACCGGTAGCGAACGTAACTGGAACCCTCCCCTGCAGTGTCCCAGGCTCACGTGATTCCCTTTTTGTGACATTCTGGCAAGCAAAGTCAATTGGGAAGCCAGATTCACTTAACAACCGTGTTGCTAACTTAACAACTGCAGTGATTCACTTAAGCAACTGTGGCAAGAAAAAGCCATAAAATGTGGCAAAACTCACTTAACAAATTTCTAAATTCGCAATAGAAATTCTGGGCTCAATTGTGGTCATAAGATGAGGACTACCTGTAGTCCTAGTTCAGAAAATCAGCAGATCACAGTTAAAGACCACATATATTACAAACTAATGATAACCTATTCCATCTCTTTTATATTCATGTTTTTACATATAAGCCGCTCTGAATTCACTGCTCTTGTAAGGAAAGATAAATACGACAAAAACCTCCATGCAGCAAAAGCTTGAAACTCTTAATGCATCCAATTTTTGCACTTGGTGATTGTTCAGATGGTATTACATCTTAATGGATTCCTTTTTAAAGAACTAGATTGTGATTAATTGCAGTGCATGATTATGTACATGAAAAGGATTGGTTTGAACCTTTGCCCTAACCATACGCCAGGGTAAAAGGAAGTTATAAAAAGGTGATGATTTAATAGTTTTACTGAAATAAAACGGTGACATCTTAGTAGACACAAACAATCCTATTTTTGTGTTAAATGAGCAGTACTTTACTACCTAGCGTAAATGCAAGTCATGTACCACAAATCAAACAAGTTTATGAAAGGAATTTTTTTTAAACTCTTGACAATATTTTTCCTTTTCAATTCAGTTGTAAAGGCTAATCTAGAACCAATCTAGATCATTACTTGCAAATCCATCCCTTTGCTCCCTTCTCATTTGATAGTCCCCTAAACTATCTTACAAAATTATTGGCAGTTTTTAGTTTGGGAGAGGTGGGTAAATTTAACCAGGGTCTTAAAAAACCCAGGAAGGCGTAGCCAAAACTGCATATGTATTACCATAAGGGCAATGAAATGAGATTAAAATCATGCTTGAGGAAATTCAGAAAGTCTCCAGTAGCTTTGCATAACTCCAGCTCTTCTGGTTTTGTTAGAATAAAATAACAGTAAAGCGAAAGATGCAGCATTTTCAACAGAGTTGCTGGTCAAGTTCTCCTTCAAACAAAGAGAATATATTTGTGTAGCTTCAGCAATACAAATAATGACATGCTCTCCCAAGGAATACCCGCTCCACAGAGGGAGGGAGAGATAGTTTGCTGGAAGGGATACAGAAGATAATAATCAGGGACATGGATCCCAGGGAGAATGAGGGCCAATTGTGCTTGTGAAATCTTAAAGCTCAAAAGATGTGACTGGCTGTCAGATAGATGAGGCTAAATCTCAATGTATGATTTAGCTACATTCACATATGGCAACATTTGCTAATTTAAAATAGGTTGTTAAAGAGTGTTCACAACAAGGGAGGGAAGGAGGGAGGTTATGCTGTTGAAATGAAGAAAGTGGATGGTAACTAGAAGTGAACTTTTCCAGAACTGAATCAATCATTTCACTGATTTTACTGACTGATTTGAACTCCATTTTTCATAAAATATTTTAATAGATAAACATAGCACTTCTTCCTCGTATTTTTCCCCATAGAAGCTACACTATTAAAATAGGCCAGGCTGAGAAAGTCACCCAGTGATCTTCCATAGCTGAAAGTGAACCCAAACATGAGGGTCTTTATTCCTAATAAGCCATCTTATCCACTACACCAGGGCTGTCAAACTCATGCCCCGTGGGCCGGATGCGTCACACGCTGGTCACGCCCACGCACTGTTTAGCAAAGGAGGGGAAAGTCCCAATACGTCACATGACGCCGCTGTGACGACGTGAATTTGACACCCCTGCACTACACCATACTGGCTCTCAAGGGGGAAAAAAATCCTATGCTTTATTGCAGGAAGCATATATGTTGCACTTTAATTGGCCTTTAATTGGTGAATGTCAGGACTCTACTATAAAACAAACTAGACTAAATAAGTCTGAACTATCTCTCCTGATCTGTCATTCATGCCCAAAACCTTTATGTTTGCCTATAAATTGTAACAGTGTTTTGTACAACATTCTTTACAATATTGTACAAAACACTGTGAGTATCACATGCAACAGTATCTATGTACTGTATGTCACACATAGGGGGAAAGTGGGCAGATTTTTTTTTATAGTGGAATAAAAACGGTTTCCTGGTTCTGATTGGGAAAATAAAACAGGAGAACTGCATCAGAAAAAGAGTGCAGTATTGATAGTATAAAAGCCTACAAATGGTTAGTGGCTCTAAACCAAAGTTTACATGCATTTGAAATGGTTTTGAAAAAATAGTGTTAAATTGTATAGAAGGGATAAAGAATCTATGGCTCCTGCTGACCTACAGCTCTCCCTGTAGGCCCCGCTGACTGACCTTGTTGAGACTTATACCTCTACCCAGAGCACCATAAATCTCTCTCATCCCTCCCACACAGAAAACCTGAAGGCATTCAAGAAACAGATGTATTTATGGAGTTCATTATTTTGTTTTTAAAAATGTGCCCATATTTGTTCAAAATATTTTAGTCATAGATGAATGAAATAGAAAATGCAGGACATGTTAAACCTACTGCATTTATTGAGACCATTGGTATTGCTTTGCAATGGACACATGTTCCAAACTTTTTATGAGATGCATCTGAATTACGAAACTTTATGGAACCAAATACTCAGATTATTTTTATTTGGGGAAGAAATTTTCCTTCCCTGGTTTTGAGGATCTAATGTTCAGAATTTGTATGAATCTGATGTGCAGATATTATAGTAGGGAAACACATAAGTTACTCTTGTGGTAGATGCCCCAAGTGTAGAGCACAACTGCACATCACTCGGCCATAGCCAATTTGTGTACAAAAAGCAGATGTCTCTTTCCACAAATTGATCATTTTACAGGACAGACACAGGAGAGAACTGTTGTTATTTAAACAGAGGTGGAATTGGAAAGCTGATTATTGCATCTTTTAGCTCTTTCTAGAAAATCATTTAGATATTTACCACAACTAAAGACTACAGTACAACACAAAAGTACTCAGGGTTGCATGCTGAAAAGGGCATCATTAGATCCTGTTCCACACTTAAATTTCAGAGCTAGACAAAACTGTATTGCTCCCCATGGGCCCAACCTGGAGCTAACAGAAATGAGTACACATGTAACTTTCTAGCAATATGATTATTCGTTTTAAGACCTGAAGGTCTATGTAATTTGGAAAGTGCTTCAATCAATGTTTACCACATACTGCAAAAGCAAGTACGTATATCCTTTTAAAATGGGATGCAGTTTATTGAAATAATCTGGATAATCAGTTTGACAAGTGAAATATTCTTTAAACTCCTTGCTTCATTCTTCAATATCATGATACCGAATGAGCTTTTGATTATATGCACCCCAAATAATTTACCTTCCAAAAGTATAGCTCGTTTTTGTAAAAAACAAACACAAGAGGAAGGACGTGGCATTTGGAAGAGCTGCCTCAAAAGCAGTGAAAAATAAGTGGAATCTCACTGTTTTGCTGGCAGTAATAAGAAAACCAAACAATCAACTCAACGTCATCAAAATAATTTACCTGACATCATGAATGGCAAAGTCAGCCATGACCATCTCACAAATTATTATTTTGATCCAGTTGTTAAGAGAGAATTACAGCAAAACCTGCACTTTCCACAGCTATTAAAGCACTGACCCTAGAAGAGCACTCTTTTGTGCTGAACTTTTTTTATATATCAGGGAGACTATTAATCAGGTGCCAGTTCTACCGATGTGCTTTATATAGTTGACCCCTACCAGTGCCTTAATTACCAGGTATTAAATGCTAATTAGGATTCTCTGCATTAAAGTTTAATTTCTAAAAATAATAATAATAATGTAAAATCTAAAAAGTATTGCATTCCTTTGTTGTTGCTACCACATGGATGCAAGAGGATGGAGCAATTTGCTATTGACAAGCAGGAAAGGAGCAGGTCATTTCACAAGGATAGTGTGGACAAAGGTGAACTGGGCAACTGATGAAAATCGGTGGTCAAGACGAAATAGCAATCTCTGAGAGAAAGAGTAATAAAGTTCCTGGAATGAAGCAATGCAGCTTTTAAAGTGAACTGTCATAAGTAGGAAATGGATTTCAGAGTAATTAAAACCAGGACTGAACTAACCATTAGTCTAAATATACTATAGTGCAGGATCCCGAGGAAGGTAGGGGAGGTTTCATATAATAGTACAAAGCCAGCAAATGATCTTCCTAACAAGAGCAAACTAACATATAGAATTAACAGCAAAAGAAGACCGCATCCATGCATCTATGAGACTGCATACTTGCATGCATCCACACACTGCAGCTTAGCATATGCCTGCAAATTAATTCATTGAACACTACATTGGGAAGAACATTCCTAGCATTACTGAATTCTGCAACCAGGAGAACAAAACATGAAAGGATCTGGCAAGCCATATATCAAATGGCCTTGCCAAATTTCAATTTTTTACTTTGGGTGATATGGCCAGAGAAGCGAGGGGCTGGAAATAATTATCACCTGCCCCCCTGGTGGGTCATAACGTAGGGAGAATCCACATTTCTATGGAAGCAGCCCACCAAGATAGGGAACAGACCTCAACTCAGTTGTTCACCTGCAGGAAGGTTATGGAATCCTTCTCTCAATTCCCTCTTAGTAATGACTGAATGGGGCAAGAGAAAGACAAGGTTTATTTTATTTATTTAAAAAAAAGCTCCAAATTAAATATATTTACATAGGTAGAAACTTTTCAGTCCAGGAAAAAGAAATAAAATCTCAGCCCTTTTTATTCCTCATTAAAACAACACTTTCGAGGACTATCTATTTATAATATAGTTCCTCTTATCTGAAGGGGAAAAAAAAGAATCAGTAAGAATCCTGCTTAGATAGATTAAGCCAAACCATTTCAAATTGGGATGAGCAGTCACCGAAAAGATTATAACCAGAGCGAACAGAACTATGAATCAGCAGCGGAAGAAACTGAATCACAGCAGCTAACATTACCCAGCCCCCAACACGCTCACACATCCTGCACAAATTATGTTAATTATATTAACTAAAATATGCAAATTAGCTGTGGCCCTTTACATTTCCCAAGGTGACTCTCCATGCTGAATACACTGCATATTTGATGCACTAAAGAATGCTGGTTGGATAGGCAACTATATTTTATCTGCTGGAACGTACATAATTTTAACATTATTCCAAATACATTGTTTTCCCAAATAAACTGCTTTCAAATAAGGTTGTTCATTTTTTAAAAAAGAAAAGAAACCTGAGGTAAGATATAGCTAATTTCTCACATTTGGCATAAGCAACAAAATTGTCTCTAAATATAGGAGAGATACTCGGTGTGTTCGTGTGCATACATGCATGTGTGAATGTGTGTGCATGTGAGTAAAAAAAAGAATGTTTACATCTTGAATTCCGTTTCAAATATATGACAAGATACGTTTTCACCTCTGAATTAAACCAAAGAAATCAGATGTGATTAAAAAATGCCACCAATTATATCTATCGCTTGTGCAAAATTATCTTCTGAAAAGCACACTGCTGATTAAGACTGCAGTTCTGTACAGACATAGGATCAATGAAAGAAATAGCAATGAATTATATTCAGATTTTAGCAAACATACACAATATTCTCAGTAATAGATAAATATTTGGAGATAGATTTTTAAAAGCCAAATTGAATCCATGTCTCACTATTCCAGAAACAAATATCTCAGCAGTTAAATATACAATCTTAATACAGGAAAATATTTCACGTTATAAATGGGCAGTTTTGCTCATTTTAATTCTAAATAGCAGTATATTTGTGAAAGTATGAAGTATACATACTGCCAGGTTGCAATAAAAGGGGCATTGGTCTTACCTGATACGCCTCTTCTCGTAGGGTGGAGCTAACCTCCAAGAATGGGATGATACCGTCCCTTCAGCCAATGAGGACTGAGTCTGTCAAATTGTATTTCTTCGTCCTCCTGCCTTAATTCCCCCTCTTTGACGAAGGATGATGGACAGACTCGATGTGTAGCTCCCAAGGTCAAACAAAGTAGAAGAAAACAATTTGATGTCCCGAAGCCCAGACCATACTAACTTTGGGTGGGATTGGAGGTTAGTTCCACCCTACGAGAAGAGGCGTATCAGGTAAGACCAACGCCCCTTCTCCATAGTGGGTGGAGCTAACCTCCAGGAATTGGACATACCAAAGCAGTCTGTCTGTTGGGAGGGCTAAATCTGGCTGGCTTCTCCAGTCTCTGGCACCACACGTTGGAGAACTCTGCGGCCAAACACCGCCTCAGCCAACGCAAAAACGTCAATTTTGTACTGGCGGATAAAGGGAGTTGGTGAGGCCCAAGTGGCCGTCTGGCAGACCTCCTTGATGGACGCTTGAGTGGACCACACAGCCATCGTTGCACTGCTACGTGTTGAGTGCGCTGTCACCCTGGTAGGTCGTGGCAGGGACTGCAGGTCATAAGCCTTCGCAATTACTCTACGCAGCCAGCGCCCGACGGTGGTGGAGGATGCCTTTTGTCCCAAGGAAGTGGGTTGAAAGGAGACAAAAAGCGCTTCTGATCTGTGCAGGTGAGAAGTGCGCTTGAGGTAGATCTTCAGTGTCCTCCTAACATCAAGCTTGTGCCACTGTCTCTCTAACCAGTGCGAAGGATTGGGGCAAAAATTGGGTAGGACAATTTCCGAGGTTCTGTGAAAATAAGATTTATTTATGTATTTGAAAATTTATTTTTGGGACAAACGTGGGGTCTAGTTGGAGGACCACTCGATCAGAATGAAATATACCAAGAGCCTCCTTAACAGACAAGGCAGCAAGCTCAGAGATCCTCCGAGCGGAGGTGATCGCCACTAGGAATGCCACCTTACAGGTAAGGTGGTGAAGCGAAGTGGTCCTCAAGGGCTCATAGGGGGCACTCGTCAGCGACAGGAGAACCTTTGAGAGGTCCCAGGTTGGGTACCAATGGATGACGTGAGGACACAAATTTACAGCCCCTTCCAAGAACCTGCGCAACAGGGAATGTTGAGATAAGGAGTCCAGAGAACCGCAGGACAAAACAGAAGAGAGTGCCGCCACCTGACGTCAAAGCATATTGGGGGAAAGACCCTTGTTAAGGCCATACTGCAGAAATTTGAGGATGTTGGTGATGGATAGATCAACAACGGAATACCCCATCATGAGCACCAGAGCAAAATTTTTTCCAAGTGGCCGAATAAATTCTCTCTGTGGACAGCCTCCTGGAGGCCTGGAGAGTCCGAATGACACTGTCTGGGACATTAGAGCGCCCCGCTCAAGCGCCAGTCGGTCAGTTGGCAAGAGAGGCAAAATGGCCACCACGTTTCCAAAATGGGCGCTGCTACAACCAGACGGCCACGTTACTGCCAAAATGGTCACCATCCCACAGAGCGGCCTCTGCTGTGAAAAGATGGCCAGCTCCCCACTGAATGGCCAAGTGACAAGGCTGTCGCTGTGACCTGGATTGAGCCTTTCAAATATGTGCCAGGGAGACAGGCAGAATCCGGGCAGGCTCATGAGGAGAGGTCGGCAACGTCAGAAGATGGCGACAAAAAAAACAGGCGGCCAAACTGCAGGCGGCAATACCGACCTGTGGGCAAAGACCCCTATGTCGGAGGGCAGATGACAGTCAGCTGCGCAAGTGCAATCCGCTGTGGCGAAAATCAGTTCGTGCTGTCACCCCCTGGCTGAGCAGTAACAGAGCACAAAAGCTTTTCTGGCCGTTGGTCACGCGAGCGCAACAGCTCCAGTGACAATCGGCAAACTGTGACAGTGAGCGATGAGAATGCTGTCAGGGCAACGCCACAATCGGAGCCGGACAATGAAAGGCGGAACAAAGCTCCCAAGGCCGAAATGAAGGGAAAACTCCCCCTTGGAATGCAATGGCCCTCGGCTCGAGGCTCGGCAGTCGGAGAGAGCCGAAGCCTTCACCGTGCTCGACCCAGCGACTCCAATGTCAAATCAGTCAGCTGGGGAGAACTCACAGTTTAAAACTCGATGACCGATGGAAAGGAAACTTCGAAGAATGGGAGCGAGAAAAACATGCATCCTGTTCACGCCAAGGACTGAGTCAAAGAGGGGGAATTAAGGCAGGAGGACGAAGAAATACAATTTGACAGACTCAGTCCTCATTGGCTGAAGGGACGGTGCCATCCCATTCTTGGAGGTTAGCTCCACCCACTATGGAGAATATAAAAAGCAGCCCAAATGATTACAATAACATAAAACGGCCTATAGTTTGATCCTTTAAAAACAAAAACAAATGAACACAGAAACAGCAACGGATTCACTAAGGGAGAACTATCTGTAGAACATTTCCTTCATGAAAACATTAGGTGAGAGGGAAGGCCTGGAACCTCCATAAGATGGGAGCTGGAGTACACAATTCCAAATGCTGGAGGTTTTTTTTTTTTCAGGTGAGTAAAAATAATATGTATCTCCATACTTCCTAAAATTTCAAGGTCTAACAAACTACTTTTGCAAAATGAAGATTTAAGATTGTTATATTTTATAAATTCAAAAATATTCCGCCGAAATTCCCCTTCTACAGTGTGATTAGAATAAATATCTGTTCTATACTGAATAACAGAGTTCTAACATCTTCATCATGTCATAGATAATTCTAAATTGTGCATGTTCAAGTACAGTATATTTCTCTTCCTGAGCTAATATGCCAACAGATGATGCTGAGAAAGCAAGGCCAAACATTTGTAGATGTTTAACTGTGAAAACACTCACAGAGATGGCTAAGCCTCAAAAGCTATGCTAGTGTAAAAAAAAGTGTGTGTTTGTGTGTGTGTGTGTGTGTGTGTGTGTGTGTGTGTGTGTGTGTGTGTGTGTGTGTGTGTAGTGGGGGAGGAGGTGATACTGCAGCATGCAAGGATCTGTTCCCAGTTCTCCTTGCTTCAGGAAACAATGAAAGCAATCAAAATATACAGATGGCATTCCAACTCTGTTCAAATGCCAAAAGGTAAAAACACAAAACTCAGAAGTATGTGAATTTGAGTTACATCTCACAGCACAGGCTACTATGTTTGATGGCAGGACAATATTCTTATGGTCAACCCTCATCCTTTTGATCAGCTATAAAAGCTTGAGACAAGGCAGGAGCCAGACAGCTCCCATATGTTTTTTTTTTAAAACAGGCTGATGTCAAGCTTGATGTGCTATTTTATTTTTCTTAAATAAAATGTTGTACTTGACAATACTAGAACCCCTATCTATAACAGCCACATGGAATCGAGGAGCATTACTGAAGTCCCATTAGTATCTGAGTTTAGATTTCATAACCCTGGTTGTTTTCGTACAGGAATTGGCCACGTTCATTAGAATTATTACACTACATTTTTAGATGAAGTTCAAAACATTCCATCCATATACCCCCTCCTTTCTCTTTCACATCACACCCACAATAAAATAAGCTTTATAAATATATTTCTCTCTCTCTCCAAAGGATGTAACATTTCATTCTTATCTGTCTTCAGAGCAGGAAGGGAGTTGCCATATTTCCTCAAAGAAAATTCAATTACCATTACTAGTGTACATTAGTCGTTTTTAGAATTCTGATTGAGTTTAATACTGTTTCATGTTGCATCAAAGTACAAAATCAATACCATTTGTCCAACACAGAGGAAAAATGCAATCTATAAACTGCTCTTATTGAGTAATTAAACACCTATTATTGTCACGAGAAGGGAAAAATGAATTTGGTAAAATAAATTCTCACAAGAAAACACTGCCGTGATTAATACCTCCCCGCGTATTAAATAAAAATGACTGCCTTTTGTACAGGGCTGCTAGCAGAAGAACCGAAATGAGAGAAGGAGTTGCCAATACCACAATAACAGGCTAACCTTGAACTGAACTCCTTTCCTCAAGAAATTAAATGCTATAGCAGGACGTTAAATCCCTCCACTTAGAGCTCATTTGTGTTCCTTGTAACCTGCAGTTCCTGAAGGGGGGGAAAACTCATTATCTTCAAAAGGAGAATCCTTGTATAATTTCTTTACAAATGTGCATATTGTTTCTCCCCAAAAAAGTATTTCACATTAGAAGGATAAGAGTATTAGCAGCATAAGCAAGCAGGGAGCATAAAAGGGAGAAAGAAAGAGTTGCACATTATCTCAGAAATGCCTTTTCTGCTTTCTGGACATTCAAATCCAGTCTGTACAGCATTTAGAAGGAAATGGGATGTGAATAGGGGTTAAAGAAAATGTAGCTTTATGGCAAAAATTTAATTGGTCAGATTGATGTTAAATACTGAGCTCACTTTGTTGGTATAAGCCTATATATTCTGGACATATACTGCCCCTCCCTCAATATTTACCCCAATGCCTGCCTTTCTATCTCTATTTTTGTCTTCCTTTGCACTGATACACTAGGAACAACTACTCAGTGCAAAAGATGAATGTAAGGATGCAACACTTGTAAAGGGTAACCCTATTTCACAAGTGTGATGGGACACAAAAAAAGAGGGAGGGAGGGTGAAAGGCCGCTGAAGCAATAACTGCTCACTGAATTACCATTAAATGGTAAGATTTATAATCCAATGTACAGTAAGTGCATATCTAATGGCGTTTGTCCTCTAAAGGAATATAAAGTAGATTTTCAAGCATGTGGATGTGGATATATATAGGGTATATATATATATATATATATATATATATATATATATATATATATATATATATATATATATATATATATATATATATATATATATATATATATATATATATATATATATATATATATATATATATATACCCTGTTTCCCCCAATATAAGACATCCCCTGATAATAAGCCCAATCGGGCTTTTGAATGCACGGCAATAAGGCCAAGCGCTTATTTCAAAGTTCAAAAAAATGTAAGTCTTATTTTCGGGGAAACACTGCGTGTATGTATGTATGTATGTATGTATGTATGTATGTATGTATGTATGTATGTATGTACGTACATACATACATACATATATACATATACACATATACACATATACATACATATATATACACATACATACATACACACACACACACACACACACACACACATATATATATATATATACATATACATATACATATACATATACATACACACACACACACACACACACACACACACACACACACACACACACACACACACACACAGGCTAATAGTCATTCCTTGCTTCATTTTATTTAAAAACTTTGAGGAAAAAGAAGGTCACTACAAACATCAAAAATGTATATATACAACTTAAGGTTTAGACTCTGGAGTTGTAAATAAGCTTATCTCCCACTGGAATAAAAAAAAAGCAATGGATTTCATAGGCAGGATTTAAAACCTAAATTAAGAGAATGATAAATATAGTCTACATGCTTGGACTTGTGTTTTGCTTTCACATGTTTAGCTGATCCATTCTTCATGCAAAGTGAAAAGGCAGCTTTATGTTGTCAAGTCAAAATTTCTCGTTCAGAGGAATCATTAATAAAATGAGATATGATAGCACCCAGTATCTTTTACATCGCTATTCAAAAAAGCTCCTCTGATCCACCCCAACCTCAAAATTGTGTTGTTTTGATAAAACAGTGTTAATCTTTATGATCAGAACTTTACATTTTTATTAATGTTTACATTCATGAAATAATAGCACTGTGAAGTGGCATTCAACCTCACACATTTGGGGCTGCTTTCTGGTAACTAACAGCCTTTGCTTCCATTCATGTTAGTGAGATAATTGATATAAAGAGAGTCAATTTTGGAGACAACTGGCTGAGCATTTAATGCTGTGCAACCCCTACTGATTTTAAAATGGTATGGTTTTCAACACACAAACTTATTGAAATGAACTACAATAGGATGACAGTAGAATCTCCTAAAAAGGAAACCCATTATAGTTTGGGCAATCCCATTTGGGGTTTTTCAGATTCATGCTTCCTCCCTTCATCAGGTAACCCTAAATAAAAATGTGCTCCTAAAATTAAATGAAGAAAAAATGTGGTTGTTATTGTTGTTGTCATTTTAAGGTGACATTGGGTCTTATAGAAATTACCCAAAATAAAAATCACATTACCCTTTCTAACGAGTTCTCAATTCAAAATGGCCTGGGTACAATGGTTCATTTTTTCTGAGTTATTTGGGTTCCTTAAACTCATTGTCAGAGTACAGGTAGTCCTTGACTTATGACAACTGAGCCCAAAATTTATGTTTGCTAAGCAAGGTATTTGTTAACTGTGTTTTGTCCCATTTACGACCTTTCTTGTAACAGTTATGAAGCGAATCAGTGTAGTTGTTAAGTTGGTAACATGATTGTTAAGTGAATCTGGTTTCCCCATTGACTTTGCTTGTCAGAAAGTCGCAAAAGGTGATCACATGACCCTGGGAACACTGCCATTGTCATAAATATGAACCAGTTGCCAAGCATTTTAATTTTGATCACATGACCATGGAGATGCTGGAACGGTCGTAAGTGTGAAAAAATGGCCATAAGTCACATTTTCCCAGTGCCACTGTAACTTTGAAAGGTCACAAAATTAACTGTTGTAAGTAGAGGATTCTCTGTGCTCCCAAGCAGATTAGTGAAAGCAGATATAGAAGACATAGAAAGAAGATGGCTGAATTTTCGTCCTCTGTTTTGTTCACGAAGTAGGTTGAAGCAAGCAATTAATAAAACTTGCTCAGGAGCAGAATTGTGTTTCAGAACGCTTCAAAAATACTGCCTGCTTTCTACTTTGCTGAACAAAGTTCAGTAAAAAGTGAAATATACTAGCAATAGAATAAGTGCTTGGGTTAACCAAGCCTTTTGGGCTGACAGCATATAGAAATGCCTAAACAAACAGGAGAATCTCTCCATTCTGAGGAAGATGGTGTGATTCCCTCATTCACCCTGTTTACTGTTATGTTGATTCGTTCAATTCTTATACAAATCTATTCTTAAGATGTGGGTTCAACATGGAAAAGCCAGGATTTGAAGAATTTAAGATTTAAAAAGTCTCCCTCTCTCCCCCCCTCCCTCTCTCTCTCCCCTCCCTCCCTCTCTCCCCTCCCTCTGACATAAAGAATATTACAGCAGTGCAGGAAGGCCAGTTCTTTGCTATCTGATTAGTTTGTTTCAGAGAGGTGATAAAATTAATGGATTGGTTCAATTCATGGACGATGCCTTATTGTGGGAAGCAGACAAGTAGATTAAAGCAGGAAGAGGGTCTTAAAGAAGAAAGCGTCTTCACTGCAACAGGAGCTAATCATCAGGTGATACGTTTAGCAAAAAAAAAAAAAAGAGAGAGATGTTTCTGGCATTACATACCATCACAAGGCTGAGGTTTTTCACCCTGCTGCTTTCTCCAGGCAAGCTGATTTGCTAACAAAGTGGTGAGTTCAGCAGTCCCTCAGAATCTCGGTAGGTTCACTGCCAGTTGCTTTGCCAAGCAGAGAAGCACAAGCACCATTTTCCAATCTGATTACACGGCTTCTTATTCCAGCAACCTTAAACCTTCATGGCAGTCATCATTTATCCCCCCACACACACACACTTTCTTTAACAAAGCAAAAGAGCTGATAAGCTTACAGAATTTCATAACTCGATGGTTGGCAATCAGCCAACCAGCCAGCTTCATTCACAACATAAAACTCTTATAATGCAACAGTACAGAAAAGGAAAGGGGGAAAAAAGACATTTTATTGCCCCGTGCTTCAGCGTGTTTACTCAAAAGTCAGTCCCTGTCAACAATACAATCAAAGCATCACATTTTCCAGACCCAAAAAATGAAAACAGGAGAGATTGTCTTTAGGGGAGGGGGGGAAGATATTGCATAATTTTAATTTATTTATTTATTTATTTATTTATTTTGTTATTCTTATATGCCGCCCAACTCCCGAAGGACTCAGGGCGGCGAATTTAAAGAAATCAGCTAGTCTCTTCTGTTTTTAAATATGTACACTCATTTCCCTGCTTCAGTTCTATTTAACAGCAACAGACAAGAAGTATATATTCACATACAGTACATACTTTAAGATTAGGTTATAACCTTTAAAATAATCAGTGTAACCTCAAGAGCTGGCCCATACTGCTGTAAATGAAATTAAATAATTTACACTGAATTAAATATCTTAAATAAAAACTATTTGGGGAGGGAATAATTAGCTTAAAATAGATGCATTTCTAGAAAGTGGTTTAAAAAGAGTTTTAAAATGATTCAGTTTTTATTCTGTTATCTAGCTACTTAAAAAAAAAATACCCACAGGAATTAAAATATTAGAAGATGTGTACCAGTAATACGAAGCATTCTCCCTTGCCCAATCCAAATGGAAGGACAGTGAAGAGGAGAAATTCCTTACAAAGATTATAAAATGTCATTAAGATAAATCATGAATCTACATGATTTGTGATTAATGTTTTCTGCCAGTGATTGCAACTGATCTTTCATAGGTAAAGGAGCAAGACAAAAAGTAAACCAAGACAAAGTGAAGGCATTGCTGAAAGCAAAAATTAAACCAGCTTCAATATTATCTCAAAAATCACCAGAGTGAAAAGAGGGAGCAATACTTTTACTTAGCTTTTCTTAATGCATATTTAGTAGAAGGCGGGGGGGGGGGGGGAGAGGAATGCAGAATTTGGGAGGGTGGTTGATAGAGAATAAGGAAATGTACAATTAAACTGGTGAAATGGGACAGTACTCTGGATTACCAGCAAATTGATCCTCTGTATCTCAGAATCATCCCAGTTCTGCCTTGGGGTGTGAAGGTGCATAGACATTCAGGAATTGGGGAAGGGTTATCCTCTAAAATCAGGAGAGGAGAAAGATGGATAATGACTGTCATATATTTTAAGCAGTGGACATGCTGCTGACTCAGGAATGGGCACTGACAGACACCAATGTCTCGGGCCAGCTTGTTCCTACTGGGAGTTGTTTAGGGCACTGGTACTGACAGGTACATGCAGAAATCATGGGGAAATCGAATATATATGCATGGTGTGCATTTTATATTTCTCTGTATAGGTAACAACAAAGAAGATAACTTATACCAGGTCTGTGTGAATGAATGAGGAAGGGAACTGGGCACCTTTTAATTCCGATAAGAGTTTGTGCCTAGTAACGTGCGCTTGCAGCCTTTCGCCTCAGACATTTAAGTCCGACATCCCGGGATACGTGCATATATTATGCACACATGTAATTTGCATATATGTAGTATCATGCATAAAATGATGGCCAATTTAAAATGCCATTCTCTAATTTATATGCAAATTTTACCCCTAGTAAAATAAAAACATATTTTAAAAGCAGCTTATAATGCTAACACATTATTCCCATGAATGATTCTCAGTAAACTACATATGCTGACTCCAGGGCTCTTTTTTTATTATTAAATGATTTATTGGTTGGAGAACAAACCCATTTAAACTACAGTGGTCCACATGAATCAGTAAATTTTCATGTTTCTAATTAAAATGTAAACAGTGTAATGAAGACATCAAGTTTTTAGGCAAATGTCTCTGCCGGTGCCACTTGGGGTATGGTAATTACTGGAGCAGATCTATGGATGCTCCTGAATCCTCTACAAGTCCAGATTAAAACCATTACTGCTAAACCTTTCTTTTGCACCAGGGAATTGTGTGCTCCAGCCTATTCCCAGTTTGCTTACACAGGCAAATGTGCACTCCTCACTTTTAACTGGCAAAGTACAGGGATGGGAGTTTACCATACTAATGACATCTGTGATGTTAAAAGAAGATTGCCATTACTTCCTGATTTCAACGTGAAATTAATTTATAGATTTCAACGGTTATGTTCATAAAATATAGAATACATTCATGTTTACATTACAAAAGAAATCCAGTAAGAGGATTCTGTCCAAAACACATTAACAGGAATAGGTAATATTTAAAGAAACCTAGTTTTTTAAAGGTTTTTTTTTAATTTAATTACATTCTTTGATATACATTTTCAGAACATGATCCTGTGCCTAATTACATAAACACATTACAATGAGTAGGTTAATGCACAGATAGTTAGCTTCCACCTAGATCTTATTATTATTATTATTATTATTATTATTATTATTATTATTATTATTATTATTATTATTATTATTATTATTATTATTATTATTATTATTATTAAATAGGTATTTTTAAAAGACAAAATATGAACTGCACAATCTGCCTTCCTCTACAGGGCCCTCTTTGGATGCCTTGGACTAAAAAACTCTTATAGTTTGCAGCCCTGCCAGCCTAGAGGATGGGTGTTGTAGTCTAATACACCTGGACAATGCCAGGTTAAGGAAAGCTTGATACAGGCACTCCCGTTTTAAACAGGGCACCTATTTGGAATGCAACTAAAACCGCTTGTATGTTTCTATTTCACGCTGTATTGGATATTTGTCAGAATTTATCTTAAGGCAAGGGTCCTCTCCTGTGTATATCCAAGGAATGCAAGCCTCATCTGCTCACAATTAGCAGACCTTGTCTAATGCAGCGGCTCTCTCCCCCCAGCCCCCACATACAGTACTGAACAAACAGAGCTTTGTAAAAAAAAAAAAAAAAGATTAAAAATAACCCTCTATGCATACCTATGTTTGCTGTTAAGCACTTAAATAGATGTCATGCCTATTTTGTTTATTCTATTCATGAAGCCATCTTTTTCTTCCCCACGGTATTGAATCAACCTAAAACAGCAGCCACTAAAGCCAAATACTGCACAAGGGTTTTAGCACATAGATAGGCAATTCATACCCCAATTAGTATATCTAATTTTTTTACATTAATGCTAAAAAAGAATGTCCGTTTTACTAACCTGGTTATGAAAATAAGTGGCATAACAAATGCATGTTTGTGTGTGGGGGAGAGAGATTTTACAACGTTGTTAAAGCAATGTACATTCTCCATTAATAACATCTGAATACAGAATTCACAACCACAAAGTGTAAAATTCTCACAATGAAGAAAAAATGTCTTAAATGTTTTATACAAGGATTTTTGCATGAAAAGTCTTTCTAACAATGAAAGGTTCAGTTAGACAAATAGAATCTTGAACGGCAGCATTTCAAAGCATTGAGAGAAGTCTAAATACATAATGATTTAAAACAAATTATGTTTCACTTAGCTAAATGTTAAAAATGTTTTTTTTTTTAAATCCTGGTATTCTATTCTCCAGCAGGTAGCTTAAGATAATATGAGTACTTTATATTTTCCACCTCCAAAGCCTAAATTAATCAGGTCTTTATTTTTATTTTTGTTTTCATGCAGGCAATAAGTATTTGGAGTTCATTCAAGGTATTTCATTAGCAGCTTATTCATTTAACATAAACATTCCAGCCAACTCAAAGCTTTAACCTTTTGTGAAATGTGAATGAATACTTTAAACAAGGAGATTAATAAAAAAGGATGTTCCAATTCCAAGCATGGCATGCTATGTATTTCGAAATTTGTCTATGCCAGATGCTGTCAGTCAGAGCAAAAAACTGTCCAAGCAGACAATCTGTGTGTCTGAATGTTGATCATGTTGGAAAGTGGAAAAAAAAAAGGAAAGGGAAAAAGGAAAGGGGGGGAATGTTTGTGTCAAGGATTCATGGTCCTTCATCTTTGCAGTAGAGCAAACACGTCTCTCAGTACAGCGACAGACAGCTGCTTCCACTTTCTAATGTGCCCTAACTTAGATCACTGAAAGAATTGTCAGCACTCAGAGAAACACACAAAGATAACACAGCCAGCTGCCAAGGAGGTGGGGGGGGGGAGAGAAAACCAGAACAGCTCAGAAGAAATGGGATTTGTTCCATTTGCATGATGCTGCCTCCCTTGGGCCCCTTTCTTTCAAATCCACAGCACAAAAGACAACACTTAACATATTTGCTTAAAGATGACAACCTCACGTTGATTTCATTTGGATGTAACAGTGTCAGGATTACAGATATGAGAATATATTATACCTGTAACGGAGACTGACAAATGTATCCATCAGTAGAACTGTCGGATTCATCTGCTTATACAGCCATTTTGCCATCCCAAGGGGTCTATCTAAGTACTAACTTTGGAAGACTGAAGGTCTAATTTTATTACACCACATTTCAACCCACTAAACAATATTATTTCTAAAATAGATCATTTTTATTGGAAGTCTCCCTGATGAAACATCTAGTAGACACCAGAGAATTTATGGACCAGCAGGATACTTTCAACTCAATACACAGCCAATTTTAAGCAACTTACTTTCTGCGTTAACAAAATGTAAGATCAAAAATGATCAGAATCACCTTCTGAGGGGGGAAAAAGTTGAATTAAAAAGAAACTACCTATATTAACACTGAAAGCTCTAATCCATTCAGAACATTGCACTGAATTATTACAATGACAGTCCATTCACGAGCACACCAAGCAACAGCATCTTTGCTCCTTAAATGAATAAGTACCACTTTATTCCTGCATTTATCTCGCTAGTACCTAAACACTTCAGTGGTTTGTGGTGTCGGCATGAGGAGTGATAACTAATTACCACACTTGCATATTTTGGGGGCTGCCAATAGTTGGCTGCCTTTTCTGTTAAGGAATTTCTTCATTCATATCTTAGCCCTGTTCACAGAATTAAAACCAAAACAGACCATTCACAAAAAACATGGCTATGAAAATGCTGATGTCAACAGACATGTACATATTCCTGCAGTTTGCCTTTGTGTATCATTTTAAAGATATACATGGCACAGGCAGTTTTTGATCAAATTAAACAATTAGGCCCAGGTTTCACTCCATTGCTAAATGCATTACTTTAAATAGGGCATACGCAGGCCCATTCTCCTGCCTCCCTCTCCTTTCTCTTCCTTCTTTCCCTTCAACCCCTCCCACTACACAAAGTGACTAGGCATAATGAAATGCTGGCTGCAGGCCTTTGTCCAGAGGAACTCTAAACTGCTTGTTGCTATTTGCAAGCAGAGAAGAACAACTGCATCATAATTCACTAGATTGTGGACGTTTTGTAAAATGGAGTTAACTGCTGTACGTGGAATTTCAGCCTTGCAGTTGGTTACTAATCATTATCTTCAATTTGTTTGGTTTCATGAAAGAAAGGGAGAGAACGCAGGAGCAAAATATATGACAAGGTGGGGGAAAGGGTGAGTATGTGCTGGATTAGAAGAAAGCAGCCCTGGAAATAGCCTCATAGAGCAAAGACTGCCACACACACATGGGTAGCCTTGTTCCTCCTCTCAGATTTCTAAAGAAGCCCTGGTTGAAAATTTTCAGCCCTAAAGTCTGAGCCAACTGATACTTAAAAAAAAGAATCCACTGTGCTTACGTATCTTTTCTTTTATGTACACTGAGAGCATATGCACCAAGACAAATTCCTTGTGTGTCCAATCCCACTTGGCCAATAAAGAATTCTATTCTATTCTATTCTATTCTATTCTATTCTATTCTATTCTATTCTATTCTATTCTATTCTATTCTATTCTATTCTATTCTATTCTATTCTTTATTTTGGAAAAAGGATGACAAGGGCTCCAAAAAACAAAATCATCCCTCTTCACATTTGCCATCATTCAAGCCCAGCCCATTCTTCCTTCATAAGTGGAGCAATTGTTTGAGTGGAAAAGGAAAATAAAGCATTTAGAGACAAATGCATAGAGACAGAAACTGAACTGAGAATATGGAGAAGGCAAATACTGGAGCCTACAAACACCTGGAGTTTTAAAGGCAAGGTACAACTTAATACAGAAGTGTCCACTTAATTATACAACTGATATATACACCTCTTACTTCAACTAAAAAAAAATAGCATCAAGTAAAAAAAAATAACATATACCGAAAATTAAATTATAATATAATGGAAATAGAAATAAAGATTTAGGATTGTGAGTATAAGAAGCTAAAATTTGAGAGAAGTCTTTTCAGACTGTCACTTAATATAATTAATACTAGCTATTTGAAATAAATATTTAGGCAGACTGAGTTATAGAAAATTTGAAATGTAATTTAGGTTATCTTATGTTCCTATAAGAGATAATGTAATTATATGGATCGGCATTGAAGGTATATGTGTTGTTATGTATGTTTTTCAATGTGGAGAAAAATAAAAAAAAATATAAAAAATCAAATGTTATTTTAAACATTTAAAAAGCAAATGTCAGGAAGTGGGACTGTGTTTCAATATCACTGCAGTACACCAGAGTGGGGTGGGGTGGAAGAGAAATACCATCTTCTGTAACACTTCTCTAGAAAACAATGGGAGGATTTCCATTTCAAGGATAAACACTTAAAAAAGCATTTAAATTCAAACCAAAGCACTATGCTATAAAAGGTGTGGTCATCGAACTCTAATGTTTGAGAGCATCCTTAAAGCATCCTTTGAACAGTTCCATGATTAAATCGCTTCACTTTTTTTTTTCTACAATAAAGAAACACATTTAATAATGTTGTTCAAAAGGCATCAACAGAATTAATGCCCTTATAAGCATACTTATTAGCATTTCATTCTAGAGAGCCGATTCATTTGATTCTGTTGCCACATTATCGTAGCTGCCATCAGAAGTATTCAGACATGCCTTCCTTCTAAGCAGTATTAAGGAGGCTGTGAAGACCCTCTTGGTTTAAAAGCGGCTGCCCTTCTTCACAGCAAAAAAAAAAAAAAAAAGCCTAAACAGAAAAGCTGTAACAAGCCATCTATTCAACAGGGTGGCTTAGAACGATTAAGGATTTGGACTTTTAGACAAGGGTAGTAGACACTGTCAATCATCTAGTGGGGCAGAAGCTTAATTTCCTCACTGGATTATATTTCTGGATTTATTTCATAATTAAAGTATTGACAAGGTAGTATACAATTTCTTTTGGTAGACCAAAAGAAAGTCCTTTTACAGGTTGCCCCAAGATTCCCCAAAGGGCATGATCGTGAGAAACATTCAGTGATAGCCCCCTCCTCCCTCCAGCAAAAACTCTATCTGTTAATATGGGCTTCATTCCTGACCATCCTAGCTATAGATAGCCTCACTTCTTCTAAAGAATTAAAACTAGCAACAAGCACCCTTCATGGCAAGGAATTTCACAAATTCATTGAAAACAATCTGTTTTGTTTCTCCTGAATATTGCTGAATCAAGAAAGATTGTAAGAGAAACCCAAAAAACTTTAACCTTAGATTGTCTACAGTCGACCTCTCCCCATTTCTAAGAGGTCTATAAGGGGCGTGCATAAGCGCACCACTGTGCCTACTGTCCCTGTCTTACTGTCCTCTTTTATCGTTACTTTTTACTTATGTTTATACAAGCTACTACTATTCTATATGATTGACAAATAAATAAATAAAATAAAATAAAATAAATAAAAATGACATTTCCAAACAAGCATGCACACAGCAGACTCTTATGCCTGACACTCCATTTATATATTCTTCAAGTAGCATATAACAAGCCAAAAATGGGACTTCATTAACAATATATCTCAAGCATTATTTAGTCTGAGACCTAAAGCTATGAGGGGAAAAAAATCATGCCAAGGAAAACCATTTTTATCTGTAACACCAATGGACCATTATTTTAAGCCTTGTCTGTTCCACAATATCATTGCAATATTTATAGTTTGAATTAAGAGTTTCAGATAATAGTTTAATTCTTTCCAAGTCAGAATATCACAAGAAAACAGTATGCAAGATAATTATTTTAATTATATATATGGAATTATGTATATATTGAGTCCAGAGTCCAGATGGGAAAAATAATCTCAGTTCTCCATTAAAAAACAACAACACTCTTCAACATTGTAACTTTTACTTTCTTCTAGGGCCTAGGTTGGCTCTCACCAGTCATTTGTACTCAGGTAAACACACAGGGATTTTCACATACAGCAATTTCCACAGCAACAAAATCTTCTTGTGTCTTAAGACTAACAGTGTTCTATGGACTGAAGTAGTAAATCCACTCTAGCTTTTCAAGAAGAATGAAGCACACTATATCTGACCCCACCCTCCCAAAGCTAAATACAGAGAAACAGCAGAAAAGCTTCTGTTTGTCATTTAACTCCTCCTGTCCCAAATCCTTTCTTTTTTGGGGGGTGGAGCTTAAAGCTCAACTGTGAAAGTTTAACACATTTCCTTTGTCCAAACCAAGCCAATCATTAGCCTGCTCTGTAGTTTCTAACCAACCTTTTCACCATGTAAAAAAATAGTCTTCTCCGGAATACATTTTTCTCTGTGGCATTTCTGTTAGTCTTTCTCATACAAAGCTCAGGTCAGCAAAAAATGCAGGTAGTCCTCGCTTACCAACTGCTCATTCAAATTTAATTTAATTTAATTTAATTTAATAGATTTGTATGCCGCCCAACTCCCGGGGGACTCTGGGCAGCTCACAGCATGTCAAATCCATTACAAATAAAAACATATAATAGTTAAAAAGATATAAAAATTAAAAAATCTCCAACATTCATAACTAAGGGGGGGAGACCCAAGTATAATCTGCTCGGTCTCACTTTCACCCCGCCTGCCGGAAGAGCCAAGTTTTTATTGCTTTACGGAAGGCCAGCAGGGTGGGGATGGCCCTGATCTCCGGAGGGAGTTGGTTCCACAGGGAGGGAGCTCCCACAGAGAAGGCTTTCCCCCTAGGCCCCGCCAACCGGCATTGCTTGGTCGATGGGACCTGGAGGAGACCAACTCTGTGGGACCTAACCGGTCGTAGGGAGGTATGCGGCAGGATGCGGTCCCGAAGGTAGCCTGGCCCTGAGCCATGTAGGGCTTTAAAGGTCAAAACCAACACCTTAAATTGGATCCGGAGACTAATGGGCAGCCAATGCAGCTGGCGGAGGATAGGTGTTACTTGGGTGTACCTAGGCACACCCACCACAGTTCGCGCAGCTGCATTTTGCACCAATTGCAGTCTCCGGATACTCTTCAAAGGTAGCCCCATGTAGAGCGCAACTTACAACATTACTAAAAAAAGGAGATTTATGACCGGTCCTCGAAGTTGCAGCCATTGCAGCACCCCCGTGGTCACATGATCATTACCCAGTGCTTGGCAACCCTCACGCATTTACAAGAGTCGCAGCATCCTGAGTCACATGGTCGCCATTTGCAACCTTCACAGCCAGTTTCTGACAAGCAAAATCAATGGGGAAGTCAGTAGGAAGTCGCAAGTCATGATCTCGTGACATTTTACTTAATGACCGCAGTCAGACCTGATGGTGTAAGTTGGGTGTGCTTATGTAATGTTTCATTTTACAACTACTAGTGACATAGTGGCTGATCCTAATTGCAATCGGTGAGAGCCATGTGTACTGGAATACATAAGTATCTTATGTATAACAAGCCGCCCAGAGTTGCTTTGATAATTGAGATAGGTGGCATATAGATTTAATAAATAAATACTGTAAGTACCTGCAATGTTCCCTCTCCAACCAAACGTAACATCACTGCTGACAAAAGTCATTTGCTGTATCATTCAAACAGTGACCTCTGCCCAATGTTTCTTTTCTCTCCAATTTCTTATAAGCCCCACCACACAACAAAGCTATTAAGTGTCTATGCCGCACCCTTCCTGAGAAGGCAGAGAAAATTATATTCTTACACATCTACCTCCAGGAGAATAACATGTCTTGGGTCTATCTTCTCATTTTCCTTGTCTACCTTCTTCTAGACCACGGGTGTCAAACTCCCGGCGTCATGTTGCCGTCACGTGATGTTTCATGATGTTTTTCCCATTCGTGGAGCTGGGGTGGGTGTGGCCTGATCAAGATGCATCCGGCCCATGGACCGCCAGTTTGACACCCCTGTTCTAGACCTTCATTAATACATCCACAGTAGCTCATACAGTAGACAAGAAAATATACAGCTACTTGGAAAGAAATAGCTATGCCTTCTGAAAGAGTCTATCCCTGGATTTTCACTCAAATAGAAATAAAAATAATGCCTACTGTCAGAAAAAGCACACTTGAGATACGATACTAAAAATGCACACCCATGAACCGTCAAGATTAAATTACAGGATCATTAAAAAGAGAATGTATCTTCAACACTTAACTGAAGTTTGCACAGAAAGGCTGCGTATTTCAGCATGGAATAATTTCATGTTATTAAACTGACAAAGAAGTAGCCTAGAAAGGACTTGACTACATTATATTATTTATAAACTTGTTGCAATTATGAAGATCTCAATTTCAATCATAAACTAGCTGCAGGAAAGTAATTTTCCCTAATTCTCCACTAACAAACCAATCCATCCATCTGTTCTCACTTTGGCAGCAGCTGTTTACGTGGACAAGATAACAGGCCTTCTCAGTGGCAGCCCCCACACTTTCAAACTTTTTCTCCCCAGAAGATTGTAAAGCTCCCTCTCTCGTGGTTTTTAGCAGAGAACCAAAGACTGTTTTATTCCACCCAGCTCATTTGAATATTGCTTGTGTCCACTGGGATTGACTGGTTTTTCTACATTTACTCTTTGCAACTTGTCAGACAAAGCATTGGAGCGGGGGAAGATATCAGACTGACCAAAGCATCACTATGGTGCAAGCCCTGCCCCTTTTTCTGTGTGCACTATAACACAAAAAGGGTGAGTAATTGCAGCACTACACTGCTTTAGTCATTCGACATCCCCAGACTTTTAACTGGGATAGGTGAGCGATGGCGCATTTACGACACGCGTGTCAAAGGTGACACACTAAGATGTTTTGGGTGATATGTCAGCATTCACCAACAACTATTCTTGAAAGCACACCCTGTTCTTGCACGATTATCGATGGCTGTGGAAACCGCGCAAAACGGAGTAGGATCTGGTGTGACTTTTGAAGCCTCCAAAAATCTCACAAAAACAGGGTGTGCTTTCGTGTGGTTTTCGGAGGCTGCAGAGGCCACAAAAGAGCATTCTCCAAAGCTGCTTCACGAACGAAGGCCTTTTGTGATCCAGAGTAGTTCTGAGTAGTACACCGCCAGGCCATGTCAGGCCTTGAGGAATGAAGTGAGGCAGCCTTTTTGAGTGGCAGTGATGGCCCCAGGGCTGAAGTTGAGATATGGACCTCTACTTTAGGCCCAGCCTTGGTGCTGCTGCCGAGTACCACTCTACAGGTTGGCCTAGATGTGGAGGAGAAAGAAAAATGTTTCTCTTTTATTCAGGGGTGTGACACACCAGCATAATCAAGTTAGGCATTTTCTGAATTTTTGACACACTGAGCCGAAAAAGTTTACCATCACTGGAATAGGCTGTAAATATGTACAATTTAAAACCAAACCAAATTAACTAGTAACTGAAGATCAGTTCATACAAATATGAACTTGCCACTCCTCACACACACACCCTCACACAAAAACAGGCAGAGTAAAGGATAAGAATTTAAGCCTGAAGAAGTCTTGTCCAAAAACAGTTTCTAAGGTTTCCTAGGAAGAATTTACCACCTACAGGCCTCATTTGAAAACCGCTACCTCATCAGTATTTTTAGGAAGGACCAAATGAAAGCAAACAAACCAGTTTTCTAAGGTAACAATTACTAAATGGCCATTTTAATAGCTTCAACAAAGTGGCATCATTAAAGCCTCTTGTATATGAACTACTGTATGTTTTGTTGTATATTACTTTATTCATATAGCTGCCCTGAGTTATGTCATACCTACCCTTAAATGGAATAACCATCACATGTATACATTGCATTTTTAAAAAAATCCAGAATTTTAAACCAAGGGGCGCAGGTGAAAAAAATATAAGACATTTACAAGAGCTAGATGAGCTGGGCAATTTTTTTTCAGCCCCGGGGTCATATGCAATGCTCACTGATGAATTGGCAGCCAAACACTTGCACAGATGAGAAGAAAAACAAAAGCCTTACCAACAATCTCAGGCGATCTAGGATTGTGAGAGGAAAAAAATTAAAGTCTCTCATTTTCCCTCTGACTTACTTGTGCTGGAGCTGATTTTCTAAAAGATCCTATTTACTTCTAAAATGTTTTTATTTATTTATCTAATTAATTAATTAATTAGTTTGCTGCCTGTCTTGACACAAAGCCACTCTATTCCTATTCATGACCACAACATCCACTCTGCCCTAAATCTAGGATTGATTGACTGATTAAATTTGTTTCCTGCCTATCGCACCACAAATCAACTCTATTCCTACTCATGACCACAATATCCACTCAGCCCTAAAGCTAGGATTTTCCAGCTGTGATTTTGAAAACATTCTGAGCGTTGCAGGAAGAGATCCATTTTCTGCATAGCCAGCAGGGACTCCCAATATGTTTAAAGAAGCAGGATGTCTTGGGTATCTGCAAAGGATCCCAGATTTCCTATCCTAGGCTTAGGTGGGCCTTCATGTATTGCCCACATTTGGTGCCCGGAGAGTTTATCAAGGGAGGGTTTGTTTCCATAACAAAGTGCTACAACTTAAAAAAACCTAATACAGGTAGTCCTCAACTTACAACTGCTCGCTTAGCAACCATTCAAAGTTACAACCAAGCCAACCCTGGATTTGAAGTTCCAATGGTCAGACCCCTCCGCTGCCATATGACTGAACTTTGTGAGCTTGGTAACACAGTTGCATTTATGGCTGTTTGCAGTGTCTCATGATCACATGACTGCATTTTTACGATGCTTTTGCTGAAAACTAGCACTTACTTCATTTTTGGCAAAACCGTGCCCATAATGAACCATTCGTTCACTTAATGACTGCAAATGAGTCACAAGATTAGGTTGGTCATGTGTCCGACCCGTTTACAACCATTATAACATACAACCATAATGGGCAGGTTCCATTATGATCATATGTCGAGCCCTATCTGTATTTACCAATCTTACCTCATTTTTGGCAGTGGAACGAGCAACATTCAAGAGTCACTTTGCCACACCTGGAGAAGGCCATCTTTTGATTACATGGTCTGAAGCCATTTAGATATTTAAAAATAAAAAAACCAACTCTTTAAATGAAAGGACACCATGGCCTAATAGTTAAAGCAAACTGCAGTCAGTTCTCCACACAGCAGTTCACCCAAGTGATGGGGTCAATTATTCTCTCTCACCTAGCCTACCTCCAGGAATTATTGTGGGGAAGAAATAGAAGGAAGAAACCCAATGTATATCATCATGATCTTCTCAGAGGCAGGATATATATCTAAAAAATAAATACATGGGGTTTTGAAATAGAAGTTTGTTCAGCTGCTGGAGTACAAGTAAATGTGATCAAAATATCCAGCTCTAGTCAATAATCTTGTGATCCTGTGTTGGACAAATGCCTGGTTTTGAACTGTTTTCAAGACCCTGCCATTTATTAACCCCTTATAGCATGGGTGTCAAACTCGCCACGTCATGTTGCCGTCACGTGACGTTTCGCTATGTTTTGCCCATTTGTGGAGCTGGGATAGGCATGGCCTGAGCGTGACGCATCAGGCCCACGGGCCTCCAGTTTGACACTCCTGCCTTATAGTAACCTAAATCACTAGAGCAGGGGTGTCAAACTCGATTTCATTGAGGGCCACATCAGGGTTGTGTTTGACCTTGGGGGTCCGGGTGGGCATGGCCAGGGTGGATGTGGCCAGCTCAAAGTCATTCGTGTCAGGGGGACCTATGGTGGCCCGAGCGCTCTGCCAAAGAAAATGGAGCTCGGGAGGGCAGCGTGCGGCCCTCCCTAGCTCCGTTTTCACTGACAAAGGCACCGCGAGCCAGTCCTTCGCTGTTTCCAAGGCGGCCCCACGGGCCAGATCTAAGCACCCCACGGGCCGGATCTAGCCCGCGGGCCTTGAGTTTGATACTCCTGCACTAGAATATCATCAACCAGAAATATGCGTTGTATCTTATTTATAAATTATAGTTGGCCATACCTCCTTCTCTTGCCAGTATTCTTTCAATTATTGATTCATTCATTCAAATGATCTCTAGTCATTCTGTTAGTCATCCTGCTCACCATATACAGCCGTTTGCTCATGTTTCTATACCAGTGCTCCCCAACCTTTTGTCACCCTCGGCACACCATAGCCTCTCCCAAAATTCCACGGCACACCACATACAAAAATTGGATAAAAAACAAATATAATCTTCAAAATATCGTTTTGAAGAGTATAATACTATAGGAATGTCAAACTGGGCATAACAGAATTACTTGATTTATTATTTTATTTGATAATTAGGTAGGTCAGTGGTGGCCAACCTTAATGATACCATGCGCCAATTGGCCCAGGCGTCCCGGGTGGGCGGGCCCGCCTGGATGCCGCCATTTGAGTTTTGCCCTCTGCGCATGCGCAGAATGCTGTGCGCATGCACAGAGGGCAAAAGACCGCAAATGGCGGCGTCCAGGCGGCCCCTGGCCGCTTCCCCACCTGCTTCTTCGGCTTGAGTTTTAAAAGAAAGCAAAACGTGGGTGGAAGAGGCAGGTCTTGCTCATTAAGCCTGCAGCGGCCAGCGAGGCTTAATGAGCAAGACCTGCCTCTCCCGCCCACGTTTTGCTATCTTTTATAACTCAAGCCGCCCAAGGCAGCCCAGAGCAGGTGAGTCAATCCAGCAAGTGAGGAGGCGTCGGCAAGAGTCAGAGCTTGGCGAAAAGGAAGTTCGCTGGCTTAAGAAGCAGACATCCCTGTCGCCCTCCCTTTTGGTTCCGCCTCTTGCCGACGCCTTCCTCACTCGCGCCCTGCCAAGTCCCAAATCAAGCCAGCCCTAGCGCGAGACGCGTGAGACAGCTTTCCAGGCTGTATGTGGAAGCTGAAGGGCCTTACCGGTAGTTTGGGAGAAAGAAAGTTTTTTGCTGCTTCTGCTTTTGAGTGCACTGAAGGAAAACAGCAAAAAACTTTCTTTCTCCCAAACTACCAGTAAGGCTCTTTGGCTTCCACAAACAGAAGCGGCAGGGAGGAGGACTCGCGCCCTGCACCGCCCCCCTGCCAAGCCTCAAATCAAGCCAGCCCGTGACTGGAGCTACCGGGAAAAGTCCCAGGTAGGACGTGCACCCTGTCCCGCCCGCCAGTCCTGCCCCGCCCGCCCTGCCAACCCCCAACGCGAGACGCGTGTCCTACCTGGGACTTTTCCCGGTAGCTCCAGTCACATTCCTTGCTACCATAATAGCGTCCAGAGCAGAGCAGCCCCTTCCAAAAGATAACGTCTCGCGAGACGTTATCTTTTAGAGGGGGCTGCTCTGCTCTGGACGCTATTAGCAAGGAACGCGACTGGAGCTACCGGGAAAAGTCCCATGTAGGACGCGCGCCCCATCCCGCCCACCAGTCCTGCCAACCCCCAGCGCGAGACGTGTGTCCTACCTGGGACATGCCCCGGTACCTCCTCCTCACGTTCCTCGCTGTTGTGTCCAGGGCAGCAGGTCTGCTAATTAAGCCTCGCTGCAGTGGCCAGCAGGCTTAAGGACCAGACCTGCCTCTCCCGCCAGCGTCTTGCTGTCTTTTAAAACTCAAGCCGAGGCAGCTTGAGTTTTAAAAGACAGCAAGTCACGTGGGCGGGAGAGGCATCAGCCATTGTATGATTGCAATGCGCCACTTGCAATCATCCAATGCGCCACATTTGGCGCATGCGCCACGGTTTGGCCACCCCTGAATGACGCCAGCTTTTGCCGCGGCACACTTGGCATGGCCTCATGGCACACCAGTGTGCCGCGGCACACCGGTTGGGGAGTACTGTTCTATACCATGGAAACACACAGCCATTCAAAGCTATTTTGCAGAAAGGAGCAATAAAAAAAAACAAAAAACTACAGCCTGGACAGAGGGATTTCCCACATGTCTGTCCATTGACTCAGAGGTGAATTGGTCTCTCCGGTCTATCTTTGGAAGTGTTTCTTCTTCAGCTGGAGCACTGATTCATGACCCATAGCGTGTCTATCAGTTGGGAAGCAAGGAAGGGAAATTAGTTGGTGGCACGAGCTGGCTCTTTGCCTGGAGCTGCAATTTGACACATTAATCAGATTTTATTTTAATGTTTGCACCTGGAATTTAACACAGTATCAGGAAATCTGTATGGCTTGGAAGATAAGGTGGTTCCCCCCCCCTCTATTGATTGTTAACCATTACAAAGAGAGATGCACACATATCTTCTTCTAAAGACTCTTCTCTTAGTAAGACTCTTATTATGGCATATTACCAAAGACAAAGGGCTAGTTGACAACAGGAAACTATAAGACAAGTGGTCCACAAACTGAACCAAGTTAATCGCCAAAGTATGCCTTTTTAGATGCTGATAAAATAAATAGAGCTGTTTTGTCCTGCTTGGCTGAAACCCCTTCTCGCCTGCAAAGCCAAACTACGACACAGGCTACATTTCCATTTCATTTAGTCTGAAATAAATTTATTTAATCATCAAACAAATCCTGACCTTATAGTGTTCATACTTAGTCTTAGGTGTGACTGTTCCATTCAGTGGAGTCTACTCATAAATACAGATACACAGAATTACCGTGTTTTTTTTTTTAGTTTATCCCCATTTCAAAGACAATGTTGAAGGAGAGAGCTTGGAACACACATATCTGGTTACAGAGCTGTCAGAGTACAATAATGAATGTAATGCTACCCAATGTCGGTGAAGGCCAGTCACATTTAACAAATGCAGGGAAGCTATGCTTACTGATCATAGATGAATTTTTAAGGCTTGGAGGCAACATACTGTTTAAAATGACTTGCTAGAAAAGCAAACAGCAGGAGAGCATTGTTGCTGTCAAACCCCAATTATGTGCGTCCTAGGTTTGCTCTTTTACTAAACTAGATGAATATCAGTTATAAGGTTACAACGTATTTGTGTATGGGGCAGTGAATCACATGTCAGGACTACCTTAAAACAATGTTGTAAGATTAAAATGAAAAATCTACCTAATTCTTTGGAAAATATATTTAAACCAAGACTCAAAGAGGAAAACAACTGTATGAAAGCGTTGTAGTAGGCATTGCATTTTAATGGGAATGGAGCTATATAGCATTCATAATTAAGTTTTTTTAATGTCCATATAAATAACGTGAAATGTGGAGGTCCACGTTTGATATCCCTTCTTTATAAATACATATTCACAGAATTTTCAAATATATGGTTTGGGAAATACATATACAGAACATGGAAGAGTAAGCTAAAAGTGTGCATATGCACATAAACACCCTTCCAAAAAATGAGTTCTGCAAATGCTAGAGTTTAGTATCTCAATCAAAAGTTAAAATGTAATGGAGGAAGTTTTTTTCTACCTTTCTCCTTTGTTCTCTCACTCAGACTCCCAACTCTCAGCCAGCAGCTCCACCCCCAGCTTCTGTGAAGTTAAAATGTAATGGAGGAAGTTTTTTCCTACCTTTCTCCTTTGTTCTCTCTCTCAGACTCCCAACTCTCAGCCAGCAGCTCCACCCCCAGCTTCTGTGAAGTTAAAATGTAATGGAGGAAGTTTTTTTCTACCTTTCTCCTTTGTTCTCTCTCTCAGACTCCCAACTCTCAGCCAGCAGCTCCACCCCCAACTTCTGTGAAGTTAAAATGTAATGGAGGAAGTTTTTTTCTACCTTTCTCCTTTGTTCTCTCACTCACTCAGACTCTCAACTCTCAGCCAGCAGCTCCACCGCCAACTTCTGTGAAGTTAAAATGTAATGGAGGAAGGTTTTTTTTCTACCTTTCTCCTTTGTTCTCTCCCTCACTCAGACACCCATCTCTCAGCCAGCAGCTCCACCCCCAACTTCTATGAAGTTAAAATGTAATGGAGGAAGTTTTTTTCTACCTTTCTCCTTTGTTCTCTCCCTCACTCAGACACCCATCTCTCAGCCAGCAGCTCCACCCCCAACTTCTGTGAAGTTAAAATGTAATGGAGGAAGTTTTTTTCTACCTTTCTCCTTTGTTCTCTCACTCACTCAGACTCTCAACTCTCAGCCAGCAGCTCCACCGCCAACTTCTGTGAAGTTAAAATGTAATGGAGGAAGGTTTTTTTTCTACCTTTCTCCTTTGTTCTCTCCCTCACTCAGACACCCATCTCTCAGCCAGCAGCTCCACCCCCAACTTCTGTGAAGTTAAAATGTAATGGAGGAAGTTTTTTTCTACCTTTCTCCTTTGTTCTCTCACTCACTCAGACTCTCAACTCTCAGCCAGCAGCTCCACCGCCAACTTCTGTGAAGTTAAAATGTAATGGAGGAAGGTTTTTTTTCTACCTTTCTCCTTTGTTCTCTCCCTCACTCAGACACCCATCTCTCAGCCAGCAGCTCCACCCCCAACTTCTATGAAGTTAAAATGTAATGGAGGACTCATATAGCGCGAATCATATAACTATAAACCAAAAATAGTAATAATACATTCAGAATTAGTGCGCTTGAGATTGTGATTTTATTTTATTTCGAAATGACTGACTTAGTTCAGTGTAATACTTGTTTTACAGCTGTGTTTCGAAGTACTCTTTTCAAATTTGGATACTGTCCTCTTTGTAAACAAATTACTAATCTACGTGGACATATTACCTATCTAGGATCTCTAATCTGTGCTCTTCAAGCAGAAAGTAGGTGCCCAATTCAGCCATTGCACTCTATTAAGCTGCCACGCTATCAGCCCCCTCTACCACAAAGATCCTGCAGGAGAAGGGCAGTATGGACAACTGTGGGATCTGGCAGAGCTGTGAACTATAAACACAAAGCTTTTGCTGTGTCCCAGCATAACAGATATAGTGCCCTTGCTGACCTTAATAGGGACACTAAAGCGACAGGTCAAGGTAGTTGTGATAATGATAACTCAAATAAGCAGGGGATCTTGGTCCGAGATGAAGAACTTACTTTGGAAAGGGGAAAGTGTGACTCAGGTATTTCACATCAGTCACACAAGAGCAGCAAGGTATCCAAAAAGAGAAGCTACCTTCTGGTTGGTGATTCAATTGTAAGGGATGTAAATTTAGGAAAGGATATGGAGGTTTTGAAAGAGGTCAGGTGTCTGCCAGGTGCTACTGCCAGCAGAGACAAGAGGCGTATTCTTAAGATAGTCAAGAATGCTATTAAGGACTATGATGTTGATGCTATTATACATCTTGGCACAAATGATCTGTCCCCAAAAGATGTACTTTCTGTGCAGAATGACTTCCAGAGCTTGGGATATGAACTTAGTAGTATAGGTTGTAGGCTTATCTTTTCAGAGGTTTTACCAGTATATAAGGAACAAAAAGGGAAAGGCCAATGTGTAGCAGAGTTTAATGAGTGGCTAAAGGAGTGGTGTAAAAGGGAAGGTTTTGGTTTTATTAGTCATGATGTTTGCAGCTGGTCCAATGAAAAACTGTACAAAAGAGATGGTTTGCATCCATCAAAGAAAGCGACTGATCTACTTGGTATTAAATTCACCAATTTCCTGAATAAAATTTAAATTGAACAGCGGGGACAGAGAACTAATTGATACAGAACATTTCTGTCCCCAGCAATCTAAAATTAATAGGGTTGTCAGTGCACGCAAGAGATGTGTGTGCGGGTAAGTTTATCAGCCCTGCTGTCAAGCAAAGCCAAGCATTTAATAGTGAGTGCCATACCATGTGCACTAATCAAACAGGTGGCAAGAAAGTAGGGGCAGTCAGGCACAACACAGATTATGTAGATAGTAAACACAGGGTCAATCAAAGTGGACTCAAATGTCTATACACCAATGCACAGAGTATGAGGAATAAACAGGGTGAATTAGAAATTCAAGTAAATGAGGGAAGATATGATATCATTGACATTACAGAAACTTGGTGGGATGAAACTGACAAATGGAATATACAGCTAGAGGGATTTAAATTATTTAAAAGAAATAGACCAAATAAAAGAGGTGGAGTTGCACTATATATAAGAAATAACTACATCTCTACAGAAATAGAGCACAACAATAATGAAAATTATCTTGAATGCATTTGGATCAATATTAAGGGGGGGGGGTGACATTGCCATAAGTCTATACTATAGGCCACCCAACCAAACAGAGGAAATAGATGAACTTTTTGCTAGTCAGCTAACTAAGGTATGTAGGAAGCACATCACAATAGTAATCGGGGATTTTAACTACCCTGACATCAACTGGGAGACAAACTCTGCACCAAGCGGAAGATCCAACAGGTTCCTAACAAACCTAGCAGACAATTTTGTTACCCAAAAAGTAGAGAAGGGAACAATGGGATTAGCCATATTGGACTTAATTCTCACTAACAAAGATGAAATGATAGAAGGTGTTGAAGCTACAGGAACCTTGGGGGCAAGTGATCATGCAATATTGGAATTCAATATTATGCAAACACAAGCAGTAGAACAAAGTCAAACTAGAGTCTTGGACTTTAAGAGAGCAAATTTCAATAAACTTAGAGAGAGCTTGGGAAGAATTCCATGGACAAGGGGAAAACAACTCAAGAAGCTTGGGAAATTTTGAAAAGTGAGATTATAAAAGCCCAGTCTAGCACAATATCAATGAAGAAGAAAAATAATAGGTCTCAAAAGAAACCAGTATGACTGCATAAAGAATTCTCTGACAAATCAAAAGACAAAAACAACAAGTATAAAAAGTGGAAAGAGGGGGAAATAACTAAGGCACACTACCAGCAAATAGCCCGAGCCTGTAAAGATGAAGTAAGAAAAGCTAAGGCTATGAACAAAGGCTTGCGATAAAAGCAAAAACTAACAAAAAAAGCTTCTTCCAACATATTAAAAACAAGAAAAAAGTCAAGGAAACAATTGGTCCATTGCTGGGAGAAAGTGGCAAGAAAGTGACAAGCAGAGCTACTTAACTCGTTTTTTGCATCTGTCTTTACACAAAGGGAAAAAACAGTCCAACCTATCAAAAACAGCACCACAAAAAACAGATTAGGAACACAAGTTAAAATAGGGAAGAAAATGGTAAGGGAACATCTGTCTACCCTAGACAAGTTCAAATCACCAGGACCAGATGGATTACATCCCAAGGTTCTGAAGGAACTGGCAGACGGGATCTCAGAACCACTGAACTATATCTTTCAAAGATCCTGGAGCACCAGGAAACTGCCAGAGGACTGGAAAAGAGCTGATGTAGTTCCCATCTTCAAAAAAGGAAAAAAATAGATCCAGGAAACTACAGACCTATCAGCCTGACCTCAATACCAGGGAAGATTCTGGAAAAGATAATCAAGCAACAAATCAACAAACACCTAGAAGCAAACAAAGTAATAACCAAAAGCCAACATGGGTTTCTCAAAAACAGATCATGCCAGACTAATCTTATTGCATTTTTTGACAAAGTGACAAAATTAGTGGACCAGAGGAATGCTGTCGATGTGGTTTACTTGGACTTCAGTAAGGCATTTGATAAAGTAGACCATAATCTACTACTAGATCAAGTAGAAAAATGTGGGATGGACAGCAAATCCACCAGATGGATTCAAAACTGGCTAACCAACCGCACTCAACGTGTAGTGCTCAATGGAACTGCATCTACATGGAAGGAAGTATGCAGTGGAGTACCCCAAGGCTCTGTTTTAGGCCCAGTACTCTTCAACATCTTTATCAATGACTTGGACGAGGGGATAGATGGGGAACTCATCAAATTTGCAGATGACACCAAACTGGCAGGAATAACCAACTCTCCAGAAGATAGGCTCAAGATACAGAAGGATCTTGACAGACTTGAACATTGGGCGCTATCTAACAAAATGAAATTCAATGGTTAAAAAAGTAAGGTTCTACATTTAGGCAAGAAAAACAAAATGCACAGGTACAGTATATGTGGTACCTTGCTCAACAGTAGTAACTGTGAGAGGGATCTTGGAGTCCTAGTGGACAACCATTTAAATATGAGCCAGCAGTGTGCAGCAGCTGCCAAATATGAAGAACGGTTACAGGAACTGGGTATGTCTAGTTTAATGAAGAGAAGGACTAGGGGAGACATGATAGCAGTGTTCCAATATCTCAGGGGTTGCCACAAAGAAGAGGGAGTCGAACTATTCTCCAAAGCACCTGAGGGTAGAACAAGAAGCAATGGGTGGAAACTAAACAAGGAGAGAAGCAACTTAGAACTAAGGAGAAATTTCCTGACAGTTAGAACAATTAATCAGTGGAATAGCTTGCCTCCAGAAGTTGTGATGCTCCAACACTGGGAGTTTTTAAGAAGAGGTTGGATAACCATTTGTCTGAAGTGGTGTAGGGTTTCCTGCCTAAGCAGGGGGTTGGACTAGAAGACCTCCAAGGTCCCTTCCAACTCTGTTGTTGTTGTTGTTGTTGTTGTTGTTGTTGTTGTTGTTGTTATCCCAAACCAGGTTAATACTGGAATAGGGCTTTGTTATCATTACAATGGCATTTTTCAACTTATTCTGAATTATTCAAAGTGCAGCCTTAGTACATTCTTTCAAATTAAATGTCTCACTAGAAATGCCTTCTATATAAAACACTGATTGACCACCTACGAAACACCATTCTAGCTTCTGAGATCCGATATCCCTCCTTTCAAAGGCTTGCAACAAAACATTAACTAATGTGGCTGTGCACATTTCAAAGTTAATTTGAAAAAAATAAGTGTTTTGGGCCCTCTGCCAGTTCAGCACCTCTCTGCTACTCATTAAGGTTTTTCAGACTGTATTGCTTGGAATCCACGGGTTCTGTGAGAACTTGATGGGGTGCCATTACAAATTTAAGGCAAAGGGGGGAAAAGTTCATTCAGTCAATTTTCTTTCACTAAAACTTTGCCTTTTGCTCAGAGGTTCTACAGTTAAAAACTAGAACAAAACAAAAACTAAAGTAAGATTTTGTGGGCTGAAAATGTTTTAAAACTTCTTCAACTAAGGAAGCCACTGTTCCCCCCCCCCCTCCCGGCCAGGCTTCTGAATGAGCCTAAAAATGTTATGGCTACATTAAGATTCCCAAGAATTTCAATATGTGAATTTCTTAAAGCAAGCCGCAGTATCCCCTCCCCCCCAACTAGATAGGCAGTCAGAAAAATTATGGGCTTCTTTAACCAATAGTAGATAATTGCTGAAATTCTTCTAAGTCTGAAGTACTTTTTTCAAACTTTTCTAAACAGCCCTAGCAACAAACCTTTTTGAATTTATTTTAAATATCATAAACTTACATACATTTACAGTGGGGATGAAAGTGAAAGAGAAAGTGGACTAGAAAAATTAGAAAGATGGTCTATGGGCAATCCTCACAAGCATTTGGTTTAGGTATCGCACACTGAGATAGCAATAGCAATAGCACTTAGACTTATATACCGCTTCATAGTGCTTTACAGCCCTCTCTAAGCGGTTTACAGAGTCAGCATATTGCCCCCAACAATCTGGGTCCTCATTTTACCCACCTCGGAAGGATGGAAGGCTGAGTCAACCTTGAGCCTGGTGAGATTTGAACAGCTGAACTGCTGAACTAGCAGTCAGCTGGAGTAGCCTGCAGCAGCTGCATTTAACCACTGAGCCACCTTGGCTCCAGATCTTTGGTTCTGACAATTAGAGCCACAATGCATGCAACAGAGTGCCTCTGAAAAACATGGTCCAGGAGAGAATGGGGAAATATTTTACCCAAACTTAAGATGGAGCTGCTCTTCCCCAAAATGTCATCTTCCATATGACCCTAGAATTGCTCAGCCTCGGGGAGGGGCGTATTGAAGTCTCCGATGTTTTTTTTAAAAAGAACATTATTGGATTTTCTTTAATAGAGCCACAACTGATTTAAATGAGTTCTTCACAATTGGGTCTTTTAATTTTCTAATTTACAGGTAGTCCTTGACTTATAACCAAATTGGGACCAGAATTACATCATAAGTCGATGTGGTCATAAAGCCAGTCATCATGTGGCTGGATCTGATTTTACAATCATTTGTACCATGATCATTAAGAGAATCACATAGTTGTTAAGTGAACCACAGTCGTTAAAAGAACCCAGCTTCCCTGATGGAATTTGCTTGTTGAAAGCAGGCTGGGAAGGTCGCAAATTGTGATCACCTGACTGCAAGATGCTGTAATCAAGAAATATGAGCTGGTTGCCAAGCACCCAAATTGCAATCACACAATTGTGGAGTGGAGTCAAAACTTTGAGGATGGGTCGTAAATAACTTCCTTCAAAGCTGTTGTAACTTTGAACCATTGTTAAACAAATGTTCATAAGTCAAGGACAACTTGTATGTATAAAGCATACCAAAGTACAAAGAGTATAGCAAAATTAAAATGGGAATCAATTGAAACAATTTTATGGTCATATGACATTTCATAGAACTTCTGGAAGCCAAAGAAATCCCATCTCTCAGTATACTACCGTACATTCTAGGTACAACCACTGTTCCAAAGAAACACCTGGTCAAGTGGTCAAGCAACAATTTATACAGGTAGTCCTCGACTTATGACCATAATTGAGCCCAACATTTTTGTGGCTAACGACAAGACAGTTAACTGAGTTGTGTCTCATTTTACAACCTTTATTGCCACACTTGTTAAGTGAATCACTGCAGATGTTAAGTTAGTAGCACGGTTATTAAGTGAATCTGGTTCCCCCACTGCTTGTCAAAAGGTTGTCAAAAGGCAATCACATGATGCCAAGGGTCTAAGTTTTGATCATGTGACCATGGGGAATGCTGCAATGGTCATAAGTGTGAAAAACAGTCATAAGTCACTTTTTTCAGTGCTATTGTAACTTCGAACGGTCACTAAATCAACTATTGTAAGTTGAGGTCTGCCTGTAAACAGGGGTGGGCAAACTATGGTTCTTTGAGGACCTGCGGACTTCAACTCCCAGAATTCCTGAGCCAGCCAGCTATTCCTGAGCATGGCTAGCTCAGGAATTCTGGGAGTTGAAGTCCACAGGTCCTCAAAGAACCATAGTTAAATTTGTACATGTGTATGAACGAAAATAACAAATAATTCATGCCATTTATTAAATCTAGAAGAATGTAGAGGAAACAAAATAGAAAGATGAAGGGTTAGATACTGTATGCTGTATTTTTCAGGACATCCCCTGAAAAGATGAACTGAAAATCTCCAGTAACATTTTATATTAACATAAACAGGAATGAATTATAAGGAATGAACAATCCTAGCAATTAACAAAAACTTAATTTTTTTCATTCATTTAAAAAAAAGCAATATTATAAACTCAGCTCTATTATATACCAGGACACTATGTAACGTATACAATATTCTAGGATTTGGTAAGGCCTAGATTGATTCTGAAGGATTCAGGTGACATTTTCTTTAAAAGGAGTATTTTTTAGGCATTTTGGTCACATCGGTGTATAATAAACCTCCTCCCCATATTAAATTTAAAAAGAAGCAACTGGCCCATAGCTTTGTTTTTGTTGCTTGTGATTTCCAAGCCTCTTATTTCAAATATGCTACACTTTAGTGCAAATGTCAGTAAGATAATAAAACAAAACAGATTGAAATGCCCATTTGTTACATAGCAGTAGTTTAAAAGCTGCTTGAAAACCTAGGCGTGTTGCCTCTCTGTATCCTGAAAGATTTAAACCCACATGCAGCAAATATACAGAAGTCCAGATCCCACCATACTGCTATACATACTATATTCCATCTTCCAATCTGTGCCTGAAGTTGAACTGTTTTATACTGGAGGCTGTATATGCCTGCCATAGCGAGTGGGGGAATTCACATGCTGAAGCATCTCACATTACCAACCCGTTCTCCAAGGACTCAGCAAATCAGCCTTAAAATCAATAGCCAGCACATGATAACTCTAAACCTCTGCATATAAACTTACAATTACACACGAATTATAATAATCTAGTCACAAAAGTTACTAAACCACGAGCCAGCTACAGCTACGGTATATTCCCAAAGGCATATTCATATTATCACCTCATCTTATCTTCACAACAACACTCTAAAATAGGTTAGTTAGAGAGAGAGAAACTAGGCCCGACTCACCGAATGAAATAAGCGAACCAATGTTCAAGTTGGAGTTCCATAGTCTTAGCCCGACTTGTTAATCACTCACATACCTCCTGCATCACTAGTGTAGTATAAGAAGATGTTTAAAAAACATTTTTGCTTAAATCAACATTCCTACTGTAAGCACTCTCCAGATCTGTGGTACTATAAACACCACTATCCATGTGCCGCCTAAGGAACTGTAGTCTAACACATCCCGATGGGGGAATTCTGGTATAAATAGAAAAGAAAAAAAAATCGTTTCAAGTTATTATTTATGATTCTCCCTTAAAGCCAAAGAAGTTCAACTTTCCATCAAGGAAGAAATGCCCCCAAACTCCTAATGCCCTGCCAGATTTGGCAAAATGATTATTGCTTTAACAACAATCAAGAAATATTTGTATAACTGTAACACATTTTCTCTGTTTAAATGTTTGTAAAGATAATTAAAAAGTAAACCAGAAATTAGACTTGGTTCCCATATGGCTACCCTTATGTTAGCTTTGCCCTCCACAAATCTGACTACTTAACATAGCATGATTACATGCATGTACTCATACGTATTATCCCAAATTGGGCAATGATTTTATTTTTCCTCACGGGACGCTGTACATTTGAAACCATTATATATTTAAAAAAAACATTGTTTTCATTTAAAACAAAAAACAGGGGGGAAAGCTTAACCATTTCACCTCATCTCATGTTAACTATACTGTTAACATGAGGTTATTATGTTATGTTTAGTATATGGTTAAAAATAATTGTTGTATTCCTTTCTCTAAGCTAAGTCATTTTTCCCCAGTTGAATTTGTGCTGAGATGCACATTCAGTAAGACTTGGTGTCAGGCCCATTTGAAAAAGGAAGTTTCGGAGAGCAAAATAACACTATAAGAAGCAGCCCGATTGTCAGAGCATACTCTGCTTTCTGAGATAAAAAGGAAAACACCTCTGCCTTAAATTTATCCAGGCTTAATTTTTCTTTTTCTCATCATGGAGCCAGAGTCGTAAAGGAAGAAAAAGTCATCTTCTGTAATATGTCCAATTCAGCTAAGAGAGGCAACTCAGATCCCACCCTGTTTGAAATCTGGGCTGTTTTCTTTTCTTCCCAATTCAGATGCACATCGCAAGGGACACTTTTTATGCACATTAAATCAGCAAATAAAAAAACCGTCCAGCTTTTCCATTTGAGGCTGAAATTGTAGGAGTCCAGCTTTAAAATAAATCCCAATGAATTCCAGCAAATGTTACTAAGAAATAAAGATATACGGAGAGGGCATTAAGTGATACTGCAAAATGCGGGACTAACTCCCAGACACCAACTCCCAGACAAGTGGAAATAAGACAGTAGCTTAGCTCATAGCTTACAAAATACAGTATTATAGTTGGGGCACAACTATGCAATCGCTAAGGTTTCTTATTTGTAAATTTAATAGACAAATTAAGGAATCACATTTTGAAGTGTTTAGAATGGCAGGGAAAATAATATGTGAATACTTGCATATGCATTTAATTTATCATTTAATTTACCATTAAATATTTGCAAACTGCAAAGCATTTCCCTCGAAGAAGAAAATAATTCTACTGTTCCTGTTTGTAGAGCATACAAAATATCAGTGCAGGTTTTTTACTTCAATATCATTTTTCTTTGTTGCTGTTTGTATGGTTATATTATTATTACCGCTACTATTTAAAATGTTAAGATGCCAAATTTGCAAATAATTGGAAATGATCAGGCCCATGTTTATAAACTAGCAAAAAGATAGAAGCCAAATAATTGCTCTACGGTAGTCTGAGAAGCACCTACATTGCTGATTCAGAGGTTCTTCATTATTTAACTACCTTTTAAATTTATTCCATTTATATACTAGATACTCTTGATAAAGCCAGCTCCCCTAATTTTATTTGAGGGGGGCAGGAGAGATGCAGAAGATAGGAAAAGTTTCAAAACTGCAAACATACCCCTATACTGGTCTCCTCCTTGATTTCAACTTGCACCAATCCAAGCTTATGGAACCTCTTATTGCATCTCATAAATGCAGAACCAAAATGGCCTCAGAACAATGGCTCTATTCACTGTGCATACTCCTTAAAAATAGGCAGAAATGGACAATGGGAACCCATGATGGTTTCAATTTATTGTAGGCTTGTATCGCTGAGCATGACAAAGGGATACACAGAAATAGACAAGCCCAAAGCTCACAGAAAAATAATAATGAAGATACAAAAAACATTTTCAAAGATAACCCAATCCCTCCCTTCTTCTGATCCACTGCACAGACATAGGCCCGAACCTGTCCAGACTAAAGTCCTTTAAACATCTGTGCAAATAGTGATTTAATACAGTCCATTTCTTCCTTCCACAATAAAAGTATGCAGCAAGTATCAACACTGAAGCTTTCACTCACTGACAGCAGCCTATACAACCCTTCTCCTATGAATAGAGGAGCATGCTGTCCATGCACAGAGCTGCTGCTAGTTCGGACAGCAAAGATATGGTGAGGAGGGGAAGTTACTGTATTCTAATCTAGTGCTCCACTTGAGTCAATGGAGTATGGACTAAGCCTGTGGGGTCTTCCACTGAAATCCTCATTCAGCAACTTTAGGCCACTCCCCATCTGGATTCTTTAGAAGAACAGCAGCATTTTAAAGAAAGGATAGTTTTAATAGCCATGTTTTTATACCTAAAAGATAAATGTTGTCATCTGAAGGGGGGGGGAAATAATATTTCAACAGGAGTGTATGCCATGAACAAATCAAACGCAAAGGTCTAGAAAGAGTTCTAGAAATAGAACTGCATCCCACTATGTCTGTCACTGATGGAAAGCCATGAGCTACCAAGCAGATTTCTTAGAACTAGAGAAGGCCAGAGAAACATTTGGGGGATGTGGAGGGGGAGAAATGAGAGCAAGTCCACTCATTCAATGTTGGAGGCAGCTGACTGTCGTTCATTTTACTAGAATCCATTCAAGAAAATTAGCTGAAGCCTTGCAAAACTCCCTTTCACCTACTGAAAATAGCCCGGCCTCTAGAAATATTGTATTGCACAATACCTTTTAGTATAGTACATGTATTAATACAAGCTTGTCTCTAAGCCAAACTTGACCAACAAAGTCAGACTATCCTTTAAGGAAATGTGGCCAACACAAACAGCACACAGAAAAAGCCCCAGCTCATCGAAAACAGCTTCAGCTTAAAACAACATCACTGACAAGTACTTTCCTTTCTATGGCTTCCTTTTATACTTATGAGATAATGAGCCAGTTAAATCTAAGCCATATGACAGCAAAGGAATTCAGGAGAAGTGAAGAAACAGTAACAACAACAGCATCAACCACAAAAGAAGGGGTAGTTTACTTAGCATCCTACCTTGCACATACCAGAACATGGCATATAATTATTAAGAATTCAAAATAACAGGGTTAAGCAAAAGACTCCATGATGCTTCTTGTTATTTCATTTCTTCATCCATTGCTTCAAATCTAGATTTCCTTCTCTATGTTCAGTTCACTTATTCCAGGGTAATTCCTATAGTATGATAAATTACGACCCGGGCTAAAGCAAAGAGGTTGTTATGTTGGTGGCAAGGCAGGTTTAAATCTTCACTAAATTTACATTCTTCTGAAGAAAATTATCCACAAACCCTTTGGTGGGAAAATACAAAATATTTCCAATGTAATGTCCGTATTTATGCGCTGCCTTGTTAAACACACCACCTTTTATGACTAATTTCCTAATCCACAGACTTTCTAGCTGGCTTGTAACTGAACTACAGCATTGTGTCACCCGGTGTCTTTTCTCCCTATAACAGGGATATTATGTCCCCATACAGTTGCCCTGTTTTCTTCTGGCTCTGCTGCTGCATCTTTAAAATTGACTTGCCGGGGGGGGGGGGGGGGGAAAGAAAGCAAGTTTCCAAGAAGTAGAAAACCTGTTTGAAAAATTAATCTGTAAAGATTTTCCTGCTGGATTTCTGTACCGTTCTTGCTGCTCAAAGAGAGGGGAGGCCAAAGAATTAGGTGGACATTATAACCATCTTTCAAATACATGCTTACTCAGAAGCTGCTCCTACCTGAATTCAGTAGGATTTCTTGAGGTCTAATCAGACATAAGATAACAACTTTTGTGAAGTAAAGGTACAATCCATTATTACTCCACCCCACCCCACCCCCCAAAAAATAGGGCTTGCTGCTGAATAAACCCAGGACAAAGAAAAATGTTGTATTTGTTTTGGACAGATATAATAATGCCTGCAGTGGAGTAGTGGAATATAAAAACCTTCCTTGCATGCACCCTCTCTCTGCTATTATGGGAAAGTGATTTATTTCTTTCAGCTACTTGCTAAGTATCTCACTTAGGCTGTTGCAGGTGCATATGGTAGAAGTATATCCATCCATTAAGCCCAATGTCAAGGAAAGTTTGTTTCTAAAGCTCTTTATATAGAATGAGACTGGCAAATGCCAACAAGACGACATTTAAACTAGGATCATTTCTTCTCCCTTCTTAGAAACAATCCTGTAAGTACCTGAGTGCTCAAACACATGAAAGAACCAGGTTGCCTCTTTTGATATCTCTCTCTTCCATGGAGCCTTTCTTGTCGGAAGGCAGAAATTTCTTTTGAAAATAAATGGCATCCCTTCCAATGTGTTCAGATTATTTCCTGGGTGCCCGAGTTATCCCTCAAAAAGGTTGCTTGATATTTAATTCACTTCAACTATCACAATAATATTTTAGAGAGCAAACCTTATTTCTGCAGCGCCAACTTTATGAGTTTCTCTGTAGCAAAAGGCAATTCCATTGGTGAGAACTGGGATGGGGAAAAGAGAAACGAAATAATGGCCAGAAAATAGGTACAGCACTACACTTTCCTCACATCAATAAGCATACGCGTGATTGCACGGTAGAGTACACAAAAAGGACTCACAGGTGTCAGTGTTGGTAGAAAAAAAATAAGGTCTACAGCAGTCTGTTTCTAGACCAATTTGTCCAAAAATGCAATCACTAAACTCAACAGCTTGTGCCCTCAAGTAAGCAAATTTTCAGATAACCGCAGCCTTGTACCTGTACTTCCAGCTAGCCTTTAAAGATTATTTCAAATTGTTCCAGAACAATTTCAAATAACAAAAGCAACTTGCAGAAATGTGAAATTCTGATTTGAATCATTACTGAATCATATTTATCTTAAGTTTCATTAAAGCAAAACAAAAAGATGCTTGGACAACCCGCATAGGCTCCTACTTGTCATGAGCCTATACGGGTTGCAAGCTTGCACAAGGTTAGGTGTTTTAAAGATAATTATATTATTTAGATTTAACCATATCGAGAAATGTAGGCTTCATCTTTAAAGTCTAAATTAAATACTTTTTAAAAATGTTCATCATGCACAAAAATACAGGAACAGGAAAAATGCTGCTTTATACTGCGTAATATTTAATAGAAAAATAATCGTAATCTAGCATCTTTGAAAACAGTTTCAGCAAACATGCTACTACAAACAGTTAACATAAAGTGATCGAAGTATATAAGAAACTAAATTATATTGTTCAAACAAGCCATTGCTCAATCTTCAATTTGGACCACGAGTAGACAAACACAGATAGACTACTTCAGATAAATCACTGAAGGAAGCCATGTCATGTGTGCGTTTATGCACACAAACTCACCGAAGTAATAGACCGTCCAAAGACCACACAAGAGAGACTCTATTACCAATAAGTCATTTCTCTGCTGAGGGAAATGTATTGTGTCCTTTTGTAAGAACACTTTTACAATACTGGATTCACATTATATGAATCTCTCTACCATGGCATCTGAATGGGCTGCATTAGCTTCAGTAAAGCTATGCATATGACCTGATTATTTAATAAAAAGCATGATATAAACAGCAGTGACTGATTATTTGAGAAGTCCTGTTTTAAAAACTACTTTCCGCAAAAGATACAAAACACTATTATTATTCCTGCATATCAAAGTTTCCACTTTAAATACAATTTATCCTCAAAAGAAAACATGAAACGTACGGCTGGAACCATGATTGATATTGCTGGGGCAAACTGTAACCCGAAATAACTTATTCCCAAATGCCCTGCAAAAGCAGGTTGTTATGATGAGGCAGAGAAATTTGGCTCACATTATAACAAGAACAACTGTTATGCCGGTGCTGTTTTTGTAGTTGTGCTGTTGTATTTCCTACAAATATCTATTATTTTATTGGAGAAACCAAACTCAGTTCCTTTGGGGGAAGATTTTTTACTCTCCTTGATTAAATCAACAGGTATTTAGACATTTACCATTGTACTCTACAATCATTCACTTCTTCTGCTAGACTGATCGCTCCAGGTTTTTAATTTAGCCTAGGTTTTTAATTTAGTTTAAGCTTTGTAGTCATGAAAGATTACAATATTCCCTGCACAGAATAATACACCTATTACGCATTTGTCTCGTGTAATAGTCAAGTTTTATCCTTTCTTTTCCTCCCTCTCATTATTTGTGAAAAACAAATTAGGTGTTTGTTTACATTTAGTAATAATATGAATGCACATAATTCCATACTTATGCAGAAATTGTGATCTGAGCATTGTCATCAGGTACACATATTTACATATATCCACACACCTTTTAATGTATATAGCCTAATGATATATGGAGTTTATTATGTATAAATTGTCTCTATCTTTAGGGCTTTTATGCTTTTTAATGGTGCTAATCCAATATTTTAGGAGTAAACTCCATTTAACTAAAATAAACTAATTTCTGACTAGACAGATAGAACATTGCACTCTAAATTAAATGCAGAGTTCTGTCTTCTTGGATCCAAAAAATCCAAGAAACTATATTCCATGTAAGATTTATTGCAAGAGAAACACAGAATTGCACTTCACCACAAAAAGAACATAAAACTTAACAATAGTAATTGTACAAAGTGTTTTACAGCTCAAAAAAAGCAAAGAAAATATAGCATTAAAAAAGGAAAAAACATCTCATATGTTCATAAGAAATTAAATTACATTGAATCCAGGCAGGCTTACTTCCAGGGAAAGATACCACTATCATGGCTAAAATATTTTGATTATCAGAGCATAATTATTAATTGGTAAGGGGGGGAAACATTTGATAGACCTCCTTTAGCCTTTTAAAAGGCAATTGGTCTTAATAACTATATGCAAATTACTATTTTGCTTTCTTTCAGAATAAAGGAAATATTAACTGAAGAGCACTCAATAGATTCAAAGTTACTCTGCTATCACTAACTTCCACTGATTTGTGCAGCTTCTGGTTCACAAAAGAAGGGGAAGGAGAAAAAGAAAGAGAAAGCTGGCTATTCCAAATTAAATGTTATTATTTGTTTCTATTGCTTTGCTCATTAATGATGGGCAAATGATAGCTAGCAAATACGCTGGTGCCCCGATGAAATGGTTCATTGTGCCTATTGACAGCAAAAATGCTCCATTACTTCACAAAATGCCCAGATAACACATTTTCTCCCATTAAAATCATTATGAAATTCCAGTTAATTAAAAAAAAAGCATGTCAATACATCTACCGCAATTTTGAAGATACTTAAACGCAAAAAAAAAAATGTTGTCTTTTGTTTGTTTTCAGGTCTTGTTGTTTTGTAATAAGGATGCATTTTAATTGCATTATTAATTGAAGGCAAAGCAACATATTTATCTGATCTAATAACACTAGATTAGACAAGTGGATTAAAAACAACTTGCAAGAGAGTTTCCTACGTACAGCTATCATGCTGGTTTTGTATCATTAAAATGGCTCCTAAACAAGCAGATTAGCTGATTAATTGATGATTAAGACTGCAGGAAGATCAGTCATTACATGGAGAAACTCCTTGCATGCACACACAGAGCTAACTAATTGACAGCTACACATGAATTGGAACAACCGGCCTCCGAAAGCATTATTGTAAAAGTAGATATAAATACTTGCCGCAGCCTCCCTATTTCCCCCCACCCCTCAATCCCACACACCCCTTCCCCAACATGTTTTAGACACATGCATTAACTGCTTCTTTTAAGTTCAAGTTGGGCTGTCTAGAATCTGCATGGTTACATGTGCGTGCATGCGTGCAAGTGGGTGGAAGAAGATACTTACAAGCAGTAGGACTACATATAAAAGTTAGCATCTGAGCATAAAGATAACCTTGCTGCTTCTCCATGAAATTCATAGAATATATACCCTGTCATAAATTGAGCTTCCATACCAAATGCCTGCTCTTTGAAAGAACTTGGAGAAAAGTTCCTTGGTTGTATTGATCTGATGACTGAGGGTTCACAGCTACCGTTTTTATGTCCTGCTAGGTCTGCCTGAACAGTCCTGAAGCCATTGCTTATTATCCAGAGGTAAACACCAATTTATCTGCTGTAAAACTGATACAAATCCCACTCTTATTCCAATAGAGCTCTATTGTCATATAATCGCTTTGGTGGAGGGTGGAGAAGGGGGAGGAGTGATGACCGTCCACATAAGATTACACAGACAGCAGTCACTTTTTGTCATGAAAGATCATACAATAAATTTTCCTACCGCACTGCCTATAAAGCAGACATGATTCACTAATGAATATCAATATCGAAACTTCCTATTAGGGTTTGTACAACCCAACAATGGAGATTACAACAGTCCTTATTTCGCAGTTACCAAAAAAAAGGGTAAAGAAAAGTCTCCAGAATAAATCTATTTCAAGAAACTTTTTAACAGGGGTTTTTTTTTTTGGTCTTGCAAAGAAAAACCGACAACTTTTCTGGAAGTTCACTTCCCATATAGTTTTGAAAATAATGTTATGTCCAGAGTTAAAGCAATAACAAAGGGATTCCTGATCTGAATAACCTGTAATGAAGCTTCCTACCTATAGTAAGAATTCCCTTGTGCATTTGTCAATGAGCTACTATACAAAGGTGTCTTTAACAGGCTGTCTGATTTGGTACAAAGCAATGACAACGTTTCCTGGCAAGTTCAACTGACTAGAGAAGATTTATCAGAAGTTAGAAATCTTTTATCTAAACGTTGCCATCCCCACCTGGAAAGCACCTTAAAGATGATTACTGATGTTATTGAAAACAATAGGGGAAAAATCTGGGCCATTAACAAATTAAAATAACAGATGCAATAATTTTTTACTCTAAAAATATAACAGGGGGGGGGATAGTAGATGCATCTTTATCTTAAGAACATCAATATCGCAACTGTTTAAGAAGGGGATGTGCGAGTTGTTTTTTAAGGAGGGGGGGGGATCCGTTTTACTACAGCTTTCCCTGTAATACATTTTTGGATACATTTTTTTTAAGCCAAGAAAGGGTGAACATTTTAAGGCAGCTTTCCCAACTTTTTCCCCCCACAATATATTGTGACAAGTGGCTGTTTGATAGATGTTCTCCTTGATAAACGACTTGTTCAAAAGAGACACAGTAGCTTTCATTTCCTGACCAGAACACACTTTTAATTTGCACCAGAAGAATTGCTGGAGTGTGACTGGCTCCCGATTCTGGATGTTTTGCCTCTGACAGCCCCCACCCCCCACGAAACAAAAATAAGCATGAGGCACATCTGCAGACAATGATCACCGCCACACATTTGGTTGAGTCGTTATAATCGAGATGCAGAAGAGATTAATTTGTTAGCTCTCGTGGACTCTCTTCTTCCCCCCCACCCCCACCCAAGGACGGGTGCAATTTCTCAACCACTCTGCAAGTTAAGCTATTCTACTAGGAAACTGAGAAGCAGGGATGTGGATGGGGTGAAAAGCATGCACATGGGGGGAGGGAGGAAGTACACATGTGCCGTACAATATATACAAAACTGGGGAGCCCAAGGCATGATTACTACCTATTACTACTGTTAGAATCATCTTCCTCATCCTCCTTCTCCAGGAACTGCATTTAAACAGTGGCAACGATTCACCCCATCCAATTTCAGCTCTCAGCATACTATCCAATTCCCGATTTAAAATTTATAAATGTAATACCCTCATCACAAGCAGCAGGTCCAATCTGCTGTGAATATATATTACAGCTTTAACATCACAGAGGGAAATCTCCCATCTGGCAATCACATTCTCTCCAACAGCTCTAGGAAAGGGGGTGGGGGTGGGGGTTGTATGAGAGAGAGAGAGAGAGAAAGCTGTGTCTTTCTGCTCTCCCCTCTCTCACTCCCCTCCCATTTAAAATGAGTCAGGGTTGATTATTTGCATCTAAAATAAACACTGCTGTATTGATCATCTCAAAGCCAACAAGTTCCAAATTATAGATGATAGATAGATGATAGATAGATAGATAGATAGATAGATAGATAGATAGATAGATAGATAGATAGATAGATAGATAGATAGATACTTTCTATTGTGATAGCAGTTCTATTATATTCTATTGGAAATATATAGAAACCTTCATCATCCGCTTATGGGCACGGCCGACTGGGCAACTACTTCTGAACTGAATGCAGAGCTCAGGGTTGTGCCGTTATGAAAAATCAATGGCCAACTCTGTCCATGCTCCAGCCAACAGCCCGACCGATGCCCATAAGTTTCTACCCTAATCCTTATTTTTTTCTAATTTAAAAGCAGATGCATTCTTGGCCTTCCCCCCTTGGCACAAATTCCCAAACTTATAAACAAAATACTAATCTGCTGATATGGTTTCCTGGGCTTCTACCAATGGCCTTGTGTACATTGCACTGGACAGGTATATTCCAATTTTTCCTGTTTCATCAGGCATGCCTACCATGACCTTTTAAAAAAAATACAATATCTCCTCTTAGAATAATTGTTCAAGTCTCCTATAACATCTGATGGTTGTTCCATTTGCACAGCACAGCACAGCAATGACAAGCCGCCAGATGGAAAACAGGATAGAAAATATACAGGCCGTTATTAAACTGGAAGACTGAAGGGGGGGAGGTTTGCAGGAAACAGAGGCATTTATTAGAAGATCCCTAGAAAGGATTTTATTGTCCTCATCTAAAACCCAGTGGAAAAAAAATGGAAAAGGGAGAGACCTCAATTGAAAAAATAATAACTACACTTGAAAAATAAACAGGAAACCATAGCGGTATAGGAAGGCTTAGCTGTGTGCGTGGTCTCTCCTCCCTCCTCCTTTTACAGTGAGCAAGTTGACTAATTTACATCCTATTTGAGTGTACATGGTGCCCTCCTAGTAACATGCAACTTTAGCTTTATAACAGAACAAAAGTAACAGTCTGTTCAAAGCAGAAAATTAAAAATAAAATAAGGCAGTGCACACCCACATATCCACACACATCTTATTTATACACCTAAAGCTTTATCGTTAACCTTGTTACAGGGATCTTCAGCGACATGCAAAGTCCTCTGAAATGTTCATCATGCTCTTTTAAAAACAAAAGGAATACTGTCCGTAGTACAACAACAAAAGTAAATGAGATTCCCAAACAGACCTACCATAAACACTGGTGCTACTGATCATTTCTTGCTGGCAGCACAAAAAAGCTGAATTGGAATTTTTTCTCTCTCTCCTCTCCTTCTTCTCACAAGCAGGAATTCCAAAGGTTGCTTTTCATGAATGCCACTTTTCCTCTCCGCTATCAAATGTCACTGCCTTGAAACGTGGGCCTTTTCGTCAGGTATTCATTTAACCTACATGCATATAATTAAGAGGGAAAGCAACATCAACAAAAAGGGAATCTCAGATCAGAGGAGAAGAAAGAAAGGGGGGGGGGAGAGAGAGAGAGAGAGAGAGAGAGAGAGAGAGAGAGAGCACATGACCAGCAATACAAGTCCATGTCAATTTCACTCACTCCCATTGAAACTAACAAGAGCTCCAGGGAAGATAGTAATAGGATCAGTGGGTTGTATATACCAGTAAATTATACATCTTCCTCTCAGTTCCAAGCCAACAATACGCCCACCGTGCCATGCCCCCCCTCAGTGATGAGGTGCTTAAATTTTTCTGCATCAGCTTCTCACATACATTCACACACACCCCTCACCCTTAACTTTCCCAATCCTTATTTACACGGATTTGCTTAAAAGTTAGTTCCTCCAATTGCACTTAAGCCACCACACGTAACCGCTTCGCCTAGAACTTGAAAAATAAATAGAGCCCCCTCCCTCTTTAAGTGAAAGTGGCTTAATTAGGAGGGGAGCGCAATCAATATCTCAATCCCGAATTCTTACTCTGTCTCTCCGCACTATTGTTAGCAACGATCAGGGAAAAGCCCTACGCTGCGATTGTATCGCTTTACTTTCCACATCGCGCTTTAAAACAAGGGGGAAAGAGAATTGGGGGGGGGGGGGGCAGACGAGAAACTAAACCCAGACTTGGCGATTTGCGATATATATATATATATCTAAAAGCACACATTTTTTATTATAAAAGATCGGGGAATTTAGAGCGCCCGCGCGCCCGCTCGGGATACATTTAAAATTGTATAAAAAATTTAAAGAGAACGGGCGAAGGAAAAGAAGGAGGGAGAGAAAGAGAAACGAGTCAGAGAAGGGCTTACCTGGAGGGTCGGGCACAATCGATTCTTAAGGCGCGCTGATGAATTGGGGCTCGGGTTAAGCGAAGATGCCTCCGATTTGAAATCATTCCAAGTTTTTGAAGGAAAGACTGACTGCAGCCTCTGCCATGTTGGAATTTCAAACCCAAAACAGCTGCTTTGCAAAGAGCCACCATGCCAGCAGCTGAACGCCTGCGCAGAGCGCCGCCGAGCCAAATTCAAATCACTTTCACACTAAAGAGCCAAAGATCAGTTTGCAAAAAAAAAAAAAAAGGAGGAGGAGGAGGAGGGGGTTGGAGGAAGAGAAAAAAAAGAGAGAGAGATAGAGAGGGACGCACCAGATTCAGGAGCAAAAGAGGCTCTCAATGGCCGCGCCGCCGCGGTTGCCGCCGCGCCGCCACCGCCGCCGCGCAAGGCCCCTGGCTGCACAGGTCAGGTTACATGGTAGGGGCTGTCGCTTGCAAGAAAACATGCAAACACCGCCTGGAGGTGGCCGGGAGGTCATGGTAGAGCAGCCAGGAAGCTCGCCCTCCCTTTCTGCGGCTCCAAGAGGGCAACCGGCAACTGAGGGAGTCGGGATCCCCGCTCCCAGCTTCGCCTCCGGCTCCTGCAGCGACAGAGAGACTTCGCGGAGCTCTGGCGGCTTCCTTGCCGCCGGGGTAGCTCCATATCCCCAGTCCCATCCCCCCCCCCATCCACCTCCCGCGCCAGAGAAGCACAAGCGGCGGCGAGCCAAGCGAGCGCCTCTGGCTTCCCCTCCCCCCCCCACCCCTTTGCGAGAAGCGGCAGCGGCGCCTTCGCTCCAGCCCCTACCGCGTCTCGGAAGCACGGACGGCTCTGTGCACCCCCGTTCTCTCCTTGGACTCACTTCGAGAGACTTTGGGAGGCCGGGAGGAGCCGTAGAACCGGGACGGCAAGGGGGGGAGCGCGAGCACGAACTTGAGGGAGAAAGAGAGAGGCTCTCGGGCAGCCCGAGCCCGGGACTTTCCCGCCGGTGTGCGCGGAAGAGAGTCCCACGGTCTACACTCCTTCCACGGGGAGGACGGGGTGTGGGGGGGCGGAGGGGGGTGTCTTTCGACCCAGGTAAGGGAAGGTGCGGAGAGGGGGATGGCAAACCTGGTCGTGGGCTAGCGACCGGTAGGGAGGACGAGCCGAAGTGTGAATAAATGCGTTTGTCGGCTACGTTTCATTTGCGCGCGCCATGTATATGTATATATTTTTTTTCTTGTCGCGCCGCTCGTTTTCTGGACACGGATTGACTTTTTAACGGCACCATCCTAAACGCATCCTCGCCCCACCCTTTTTATATCTAAAAAGAAAAAGCCTATTCCCCTTCTAAACATTAAAAAAAAAAGTTGATCTCTTCCTTAGAACCAAGCCTTAGGAATTCACTACGGCTTTTATTTTGGGGCGAGCATGCCTACATCCCCCTCATGAAACTCTGAGGGTCTCTCTTTTAAACGATCCTTTTTAGAACTTGCTACAGATTTCCTTGCAGGGGGGAGGGAAAAGCCTCTGGTGGCATCTAAAGATTAGCATTAATTATGGCACGCGCTTTCGAGGAATTTCATCTGATCCACCAATTATCCTAATTTACAGGTGTATATAGTTAATTGTTACTCTCCGTATTTCATTTCCCTTCCGATCTCACTATTTGCATTTCCCATCCCAAGCCGTATATGTATAACTTGACCTGTAATTCGGGATAACATTTCAGGCATGTGAGGAATTCTGATACACAACAGCTTATGCCACAATAAATCGTTTAGTCTTCCTGTGAGATAGACCTCCCTGATGAATGTCATAGATCTTCTCCAGCACATGAAACCACTTGGAAGAACTCAGTATGTGAGAAGGTAAAGCCCAAATGCATTTACTAAATAGCAGGTCCCATTCTGTGTTTTAAGTGCCTCTTAGTAAATATCTGTGAGTTTATGGTATGACTCTGCCCTCCTCAATAGGGTTGTTTAGAAGTAAATCCATGTCGTTTTAGTAGAACTTGCCTCTCCAGAAACATCCAAAGCTTTGGGCTGTACCTCAGTGTTACCAATTGGTTGAGGGTGCACATCACAAAAGCCACTGATTGTTCTAACAATGTCTTATTGAATATGCTCATCCTTCATCTATGGCTTGCAAACACAAAACTAAACAAATATTTAGGTACAATGTATGAACCTGACAATTATGCCCTTAGTATGGATTACTATTCCTGTCTATAAAATAGGATCTATCTTTGAGTCAAATAGTATTCTCTCATCTTGTATAAATAAGTATTAACCCCCAGATTGAGCGATGGGATGAATATTAGTTAACATTAGAATGGCAATCTTCACATTGTTCACTTCCATAGAACTGGAAACATTCCCAGCAGCTTTAAGCATTAAGTGTTTGGGAACAACTAACTATTCTGCCACAAGTTTGTTAGAGTAATATGATCTGATGCGACATCCTTTGCAATGCAGGCAATGATTCATAGCCTCATGAATAGCTGCCACTGTAATCTGTATTTTGAGATGTAAAGATACATACATGAATGCCTTTGACAGATTTAAAAATATGAGCAATTAATTAATGCAGTAGATAAATAACTGCTTTCCAAATGTTTCAAATGCTAATTCCCATCAGCCGATCCATCCAGCGTGGTTGACAACAAAGGTTCTTGGGAAGTGTAGTTGTTATTTCCGAAGGCATTAGATTGCTTACTTCATTGTTTCTCCAAGCTAGGCAATTTCAAATGTGTGGAGCAGCATGGCTGTTGCTGAGATCAGGTAGCTGAAGTCTATACCCCTTGGAGTTACCAAGCTTCAAAGGTACTTGGTCTCAACTGCTTGTGATAAAATAAGCTTTCTGGCAAATTCTATCAATGCTTGTTCAGAAGAAGCCTTTCTCTGAAATCTTCAGTGAAATTTTCTCCCAGATACACAGCTTGGGACTCGTCACACACGCTTACCAGATAAACTCATGTAATATCATGTGATGCATGTAATAGTGAAAGGGTTCTGGATATTTACTTCTGTGTCAATAAACTTGATCCTTTCCAGAAGCTTCACTTTCATTGCAACCTCTCAATATAATATCCAGTTCATCTTGGTTTTTAGCATAAAAGTATAAAATATAAAATATTATTGAAAGGTTCTGTTTGAATGACACTGAACACAAACTAGTCAATCATGTTTTAATTTAAGTGTATTCTGTTTGGCTTATAGAGCAAACAGATATGGACTACAAATATATATAAGGCCAATAGATGGCAGTAAATCATTTTTAGAGTTTTTCTGAATCTCTATGGAGCCTTCTAGTGGGTATACAGAGCTTCACAGCCTGGATCAGCTCTATCCGCTTCCCTCCATCTAAAAATGACTACTTTCCAGCACTTGGTCATTGAAGTAGGCTTAGATGGTACAATATCAATGGAAAATGTTTTAAAACCTTGTTAGTCATCTGCATATTGAGTGTGTAAAGTAGTGAAACTCCAGTGAACTTCCTCAGAAGTTGCATACCCAAAATGGAGTAACTTTACTTGCTCAACCTAATGCCTCAGCAACTCCCAACATGCAGACCCCAACACATGCCCAGAGTTACTTTAGTTCTTGGGCCCAAAGTGGTTTACCACATTTGTTACACAGAGCATTGATTTCCCTAGATATAAAATGTAATATCTTGAGTTGGAAAAAAAGGTAGAGGAGAATTAGTACAGTGACTCTATAAAAAGATATTTTAATTATGGGGTAGGTGTGTTTAAATTGCACACACCATCCACATAGTATTCAGTTCTGTGTAATCATCTTTTAAACATTGTTTTTTTTAAAAAATTAAACGTGAAAAGACTATGCGTCCTGAAAATACATTTCTGGAAAATGTCTTTTATCATCTATAATCAGGTTTTCAAGCTTTGGTATTGGTAAATGATTTTAAATACTTTTAGTGCCTTTTAGAGAGCTCTGTTGTGCCTCTAAGGCAGTCATTCTCAACCTGGCACCTTCTTGAAATGTTGGGAATTCAATTCCCATGCTTTCTGGGGATTCTAGAAAGCCCTAGAATAGGAAGGCTTTTCTAGAACGATAATGATCCTAGCCCAGAAGTTCTTAAGACCTTGCTACTCCTCAGACCACTTCATACATGCTGCCTCCACTAGAAACTCGAGTGTTATAATTTCTGAAGTACAGATCACACTCTGGGAGAGACCCCAGGTGGGACGATGGAATTTAGCAGCTGGAATTCATGTTTCATTGCCTGGAGTCTACAGACTTCATAGATCAGCTCCTCCTTTGGACCCTACTTTTGGAAGTGGTCATCATCAAGGAGGATGGTTTCACGGTTATATAAGAATATCCCATAATGTTTGCTCATATTCCTAGTCATTGGGACAGATGACTGGAGAGAGTCCCATTCAATCCTGTCATTTCACTTATGAAATGCCTTCAGTGAGGTTTTGCCTGATGTCAACTTGGAAATGAGTTGGAATCCCACAAATAATTTTTTCATTCATTCAGTTATTTCAGGGTGGAATTCTGAGTATAGAATCTTACAGCATTGTTCAACCTGTGAATTTTGTTTCTTAATCCTGTGGGAATTACATGGTATTAATTTAGTGCATGCCAAATTGGGAAATTTTCAATAGACGAGACTCCTCCAGATGCTGCTTCTAACAATTACCCATGCCAAATGAATCTGTAAGGTACTTCACTGAGGCAAATCAAAGCCACTTTACACAACTATGCCTATAACTTCTGGATGATTTAGAATATCTTTACATATGCTGGGATCTCTTGACTGGGGAATTTTGGGGGCTGTAGCCTAAAGTCATGAAGAAATCAGCAGCTAGAGAAGGCTGAGAAGAGCAGGTACAGCCTCTTATTATCTGATCACTTTTCTCCATCAATTCTGCTGGACAGTTATCCAGTGCTCTGCCACTGAATATATATAGTATATTTGCAATTATAATGCTGTTGGTTTTTTTAATATGGATGCCACTTTAGTTTATTATAGATTATTTAGTTTATTATAGCTCTTATATGGTGGCATATTGGTTAGAATGCAGTATTGCAGGATGATTCTACTAACTGTCAATAGTTCGATCCTGATGGGGCTCAAGGTTGACTCAGGCTTCCATCCTTCCAAATCTCCCAGATTGTTGGGGGCAATACGTTGACTCTGTAAACGGCTTAGAAAAGGCTGTAAAGACTATAGATTAATGTCTGGGTTGATGGCACATATAGTAAAGGCATAAAATGCATCAATTTCTTTCTTCTCCATCCTCCATAGGATCCACCTTTCATTCTGTCAGATGATCCACCTGAAGGACAGATATGAAGAAGGCTCTAACGGTTACTAATCTCTATGTGCTTTTCTGTGCAGGAAGAGCAGAAGGACATGTCTACAGACCATTATCTGTTTCCATACCATGTTGACCTATATTAAACCTTAAACATATCTAAGATCATTCTGACGCTTTATGATATAATTCAAAGCTGTTCACTTTTGCGATGACATGCTGTTTGTCAGAATGAAATTCTGCCAATGTAGCAATAATGTTTTTCATTAATTGAAGGCATGTGGCCACCGTAAAACGAACACTGTTATATCTAAAAGTTAATGCAGGGCAGTGGCTACACTTTGAAGTAGTCCACAACACTTCTTACTTCAACTCACCAAAAAAGAGGTCAATTTTAAGCTGCAACACCTCAATGTCTTTACTTCAGTAACTTGGGGAAATCAATATTGGCTATCTTAAAAGTGTCATACAGTATTAATTTAACAGCCTAATTGAATGCATATTTGCTTAGAAGTATGTCAAATAAATTTATGTCTAGGGCTCTGTTGTATGCTACCCAGAATCACTCTTAGTGAGATGAGCAGCTATATAAATTTTATAAATAAATAAGGCCTGTTAGTATTATGTAATGGAGCCCAGATTGCATTATGATCCATTTTCCCCTTTAATTTTATATGTAAGGTATAAACACCTCTCTTACTGATTTATAGTAAAATATAACAAAGGACGGTAAAGCAAGAACTATGTAGTGGAAAACTAATTGTTCAACACAATTCCTTTCTGAGCTAATTCCCTAAATGGGAGGTATCACTTAGCAATCTTGCACATTGCCAATACAATACGTTCTGCAATAAATTTCATAAAATTACAATTTATTTTAAAGCTCATCATTTGTAATTCTATTTTCATAAGATGATTTGATGCATGAGTCTTTTCATTTCAAAGGTCTGCTAATCGTCTTCACAAAAGAATTTATTCAGGTCCTTGACCTTCACCTGATATAACTACATCATATTATCAGAATTAAAGATATTTTAAGTGATGCTCAATTTTATCAAGGTGAAGGAGAGGGAGTCAAAGACACAAACCATGAGCTCCAAATTTAGTGATGATTTCAGTCTCATTGCAACAAACTTTGATACCGGTAGGATATAATAGAAATGTGCAAAGTTTGAAGGGAATGTTTTGATTTGAAGGAGATTCAGTCAAATTGCACGTTCAAATTGATTTCAGATGTTCGATCACATAAAGTGCTTTCAAATCATTTCAGACTTATTCAAAGACTATTTGGTGGACTTCCTGTTGCTCTCTGACTTGGCAGAGTCTGAGACATTGTAGCTTTCATTTAGTATACAGGTGAAATTGAACAAGGTTGACCAGCATGATGAACTCCATGGCACTGACATATATAGCTGGCCAAATACTTTTATCACCTCTGGAAATCTTGCCTATTGCAACAGGTGTTTTTGTGGCATTCTCTTGCAAGAATTATTTAGGAAGGTTCAGATAGAAGAGAGAATAAAATATCTGATTTGCTCTTTCCTATGAGATTCTTTACCTTCAAATTCATCATGCTATTTGTTTAATTTATAGTATAGTTCCTATTAGTCTTGGTATCTTGCCTGTCTCAGGTCTTCAGCAATTTCATTCTTGCTTCTCTCCCTCTCTCCCTCTCCCTCTCCCTCTCCCTCTCCCTCTCCCTCTCCCTCTCTCTCTCTCTCTCTCTCTCTCTCTCTCTCTCTCTTACACACACACACACACACACTTCTTAATATCACTTGTCTGCTCTGTCTGATACTGAGCATGTCTTCTTCATGCATGACTCTGAGGTCTAATGAAATAATAGGTTTTTCTTTATACAGTATCAGAGGTGGGGTCCTCCCGGTTCAGACCGGTTCACCCGAACCGGTAGCAACCCGCTGGTGACATCACGTTGACATCACGAAACCGGTTCGGTCGTTGCCGGTCCGTGGACGACGCCATCTTTTTTAAAAAAAATTTGTTCCACAAAATCGGTCCCTGGTGCCAGAAAGGTTGGGGAACCGCTGCTTTATAGCATCTACAATCGCTGCTATTTTGTAACTAGACACAAAAAATATGGTACTATTTGTACATTGCCAAAAAGAACATTAATAGAAAATCAGAGCTTAGTTAATTCTGTGGGGCAGATTTACAGGAAATGAATATTTTAACTGGGGACATTGTTGGTATTGTTTTACAATATCTTTTCTCCAGAGGTCGGAGGAGAAAAAGAACCTGAAAAAAAAAGCTTTTATTTATTAAAAGTTTAATAAGTAGCTTAATAAATATGTATTTGTAACTATTTTAAGTCATCCAAGGGAGATGGGTGGTTAAGAAATATGAAATATAAATGAATAAAGTTTAGTTTGAAATGGAGGAAAGGTATATAACTAATGGTTACTATATAAAGAATGCTACCCCTTATTGCTTGTTATTCATGAGTTTGCATTGGTTCAGATTTTGAAATGATGCAGTATTTAGCTAATACCGTAATTCCAAAAGTCACAATTCATCACAAATGCTAAGTTTTGGTCGGTAGCATCTGATGTAGCTTTGCTTTATAAGACGTGTTGTTGTTTTCTCCTTCTCTGCCTTCTGAGGATCTGTTTCTAAAGGCAAAAGTTTCTTCAGAATAGAAAGGAATGTGGATAATGTCCTATTATAGTGATAAGGATGCAGCCTATTAATTTCACTGGGTTTAAGCAGATTTAACTCTTCGCTGGATCCTGGGCAAAGAGTGCCTTAAACAAAAGTAAAGATCATCTCAGCAGAAATTATAGAGCTTTTCCAAATAAAATATTCTAGCAAAAATACATCAACTGGTTAGGATTTTGAGCATAAAGGGGGTTTTCAGAACATACTTTTTATTCCATTGAATTTGCATTGTACTATGGGGTCTGTTGATGTTTGGGATTAATGTGCAAGTTATTAATCTCTCCAGCCCTGGATTTAAAATTAAACAAAGCAATAATTAGTTTGCCCCATCATTTTGCTATCCAGAGGGAAATATAGGTCATAAAACTAAAAAATCCATTAAAATTTTTCCTCCCTCCCTCCCTCCCTCCTTCCTTCCTTCCTTCCTCCCTTCCTTCCTTCCTTCTTTTCCTTTCCTTTCCTTTTCCTTTTCTTTTCTTTTCCTTTTCTTTTTCTTGCTTGTTACAAGAAAGAGATATATCAATGCAGAAATTCCAAAATGAATGATAGTTAGGCAGAATAAATAGTGTTGGGGATCCTGGCTCACTTGTTCCAGTGTGTGTGTGTGTGTGTGTGTGTGTGTGTGTGTGTGTGTGTGTGTGTGTGTGTGTGTGAGAGAGAGAGAGAGAGAGAGAGAGAGAGAGAGAGAGAGCACATTTTATATCTTATCCTTACATGTACAGTTAATAAACAACAAAACAACAACAACAACAACAATATAATCAAATCAATACTCAACACAGTTTAACTGTTCAGCAGTGACATCAAAATGAACTTTGGACTTGAAAAATGTGCTATATTATCCATGCAGCAAGGAAAAATTAAAAAAATGGAAGGAATAGAACTGTGAAATGGAAGCATAGTGAAATCATTAGCAAAAGTTACAAATACCTAGGCATATTGGAAGCAGATAATATCTTGAATGGAAAAGTCAAAGAGTCAATGGAAAAGGAATACATCAGGAGGGTCCGCAAAATATTAAAATCAAAGCTGAATGCTTGAAACATAATTAGAGCGATTAGTACATGGGCAGTTCCAATGATACGCTACTCAGCTGAAATCATCAACTGGACTTTGGCTGAGTTGGGAAACTTGGACCGGAAAACGTGCAAACTTTTGAATATGTACCACGCTTTACATCCACGAAGTGACATCGACAGGTTGTACCTGCCAAGAAAAATAGGAGGCAGAGGGCTATTGCAAATCCATCAAACTGTAGAAGAAGAAAAATGAAGTTTGAATGATTATGTGAACCAAACTACAGAAAAATTGCTGCAGGCTATGAAAACGGAGAACATTATAAAAACAATAGAAACAAAGGCAGAATATAAGGAAAAACAGCTGGATGACAGATTAAATAGATAGAAAACCAAAGCTTTGCATGGACAACACTTGAAAAACATTGAAGGAAAATGTGATGACAACCTTACATGGGCATGGCTTAAGTTGGGAACCATCAAGAAAGAAACAGAAGAATACTCACTGCTCAAGAACAAGCACCACAAAGTAATGCCATGACAGCGAAGATACAAAAATCCACTGACAATCCAAACTGCCGACTTTGCAACAACAAAGTTGAAACTGTTTCACACTTAATATGTGAGTGCTCAACATTGCGCAAACTGATTACAAAGCTAGACATGATCAAGTTGCTAAATTAGTCCACTGGTCATTATGTAAAAAATACGACATACCTGTATCCGAAAAGTCATGGGAGCACAAAGTAGAAAAAGTTACCAAAAATGAGATGGTGAAGATCTTGTAGGACTTTCAAATACAGACAGATCGTCATTTGGAACACAACACGCCAGATATCATGGTTGTCAAGGGCCGAAGAGTACAGTTTATTGATATCGCTGTACCAGGAGATGCCAGAGTCGAAGAAAAAGAACTGGAAAAAATTACGAAACATCGCGACCTGGTCATCGAAACTACACGGCTATGGATGAAACATGTAACAGTGATACTCATTGTCATCAGGGCACTTGGTACCATGACCAAGAATTTCATAAAACACATCAAGAAATTGCAGCTTCCTGCAATAACACCAGTGGAACTGCAAAAAATTGCGCTACTCGGAACATCATATATTTTAAGAAGATACTTGGTTGATAGCTAGGACGCTGGCAGCAACCCGTATCAACCATTAGCACCAGTCAGTGGTATTTGTGACACTTTTCTAAATGTTCAGTTGACTGAATTTCATATTTAATGAATAAAAGAGATGATGATGATGATGATGATGATGATGATGATGATGATGATGATGATGATGATGATAATGGACAATTTGGACAGAAAAATAATTGAACTGGACAATTTAGACAGAAAAACAAGAAAACTCATGACCATTCACTATTCACTTCACCCTCGTAGTGATGTCGTCAGACTATATCTGCCCAGGAAAACTAGTGGCAGAGGACTTTTACAAGTAAAACAAACAGTAGAAGAAGAAAAACATGCATTGGCAGAATACGTCAAAGAAAGTGAAGAACCTGCATTGATTGAAGTAAACAACCGGAAGCTTCTGAAAGTGCAGCAGACAAAGAATCAATATAGGAAAACTGTAATGCAAACTAGAGCAGACAGTTGGCGCAATAAAGCCTTGCATGGGCAGTTCCTTACAAGATTGAAGGAAAAGTTGATAAGGAGAAGACCTGGTTATGGCTAATGGAACACTGAAGAAGGAGACCGAAGGCTTGATTCTTGCAGCCCAGGAGCAAGCAATCAGAACAAATGCAATCAAGGCCAAGATCGAAAAATCAGCTGATGACCCAAAATGCAGACTTTGCAAGGAAGCTGATGAAACAATTGATCACATCCTCAGCGGCTGCAAGAAAATCGCACAGATGGACTACAAACAGAGGCACAACTACGTGGCCCAGATGCTTCATTGGAACCTGTGCCACAACTACCATCTACCAGTGGTAAAGAACTGGTGGGATCATAAACCCGAGAAAGTCGTTGAAAACAAACATGCCAAAATACTTTGGGACTTTCGAATTCAGACTGACAAGGTTTTGGAACATAATACACCAGACCTCACGATTGTGGAAAAGAAAAAAGTGTGGATCATTGATGTCACCATACCAGGTGACAGCCGAATTGATGAAAAACAACAAGAAAAACGTAACCGATATCAGGATCTTAAAATCGAATTACAACGACTCTGGTATAAACCAGTACAGGTGGTCCCAGTGGTAATCGGCACACTGGGTGCTGTGCCAAAAGATCTTAGCCGGCACTTGAAAACAATAAACATTGACAAAATCACGATCTGTCAGTTGCAAAAGGCCACCCTACTTGGATCTGCGCGCATCATACTAAAATACATCACACAGTCCTAGACGCTTGGGAAGTGTTCGACTTGTGATATAGTGATACGAAAGCCAGCATATAAATCTTGTTTGCTGTGTATTACTGTTTTTTGTTAATAATAATAATAATAATAATAATAATAATAATAATAATAATAATAATAATAATAATAATAATAATAATAATAATAATAATAATAATAATAATAATAAAATATTTAAAGGAGAAAGCATCATCATATATAAATCTCGTTTTGAAAACATTCTGGAATTTCACTGGTGCCATCAATCTTTGATTCTGAGGAAAAAATACTGATCTGTATTCCACAGATGGAGGCCATTTTGAGAAGAAGTAATACGTATTGTCACCATAAAAGTCCTGTCCTTAAATCAAGACTCTAACCTTATTGAATAGGATTGCTCCTCCTTTTTTGTGACTCAATTTTGTTTGTAGCTGAACCCAAATGCAAGTCAGTTACTTTATATTCATATTGCTACAGATAGGCTTTTTTTTTTTTGCTTCATAGACATAATGTGCTTTACGAAGCTTGCTTGCCAATAAAAGAGAATAGGGTTGAAATGAGGGGTCCTTCGCGGTTTCTGAGCTTGGTTATTTTCTTGCAGATGTTTCATTACCCAGACTAGTAATGCCACTAAGGAGTAGGGTTTGCTTTCGGTTTATATTTTAGTGGCTTGCCTAGTGGTTGCTTTTCTTGCATGTCTGCAAGAAAACAACCAAGCTCAGAGAAGCAAACCAAGAAGCATCCTTGGAAGGATACTGATGTTCTCTAGAGTTGCTTGTACAACAAGGATTTCCTCCCATTTTTGAAATGTTTTGATCAGATTTCACATTTGCCCATTTGTATATCATTTTCTGTTGTTTCTAAAACATTTTGGGGCATAACAGTCCCACTAAGTTACACAAGTTAGGAAAAAGGATTCATGAGATCTCTCCTTTTTCTTTTCATCCTACGGCTAAGTTACTCACTGATGTAGAATTCAGTACCTGAAGGGACTCAGAACCCCATTAGAATGTCTTAACACTGATCAATTCACTGTTTATACCTCACTTCACACTGATAGCTAAAAGTCTTAAGAAGAAACCTATGGAATTGAAAAGAAGGAGAAGACAATAAATAAGGTAGGTGGACAAGATCAGGGAGATTATTAGAGATACTATTGGGGAAAGGTTCAGGCAATAAGCCATTTGCTCATTTGTTCCACAGCAGTTGGACCTGACTACAAAGAACAGAATTAAAAAACAAAATGTATTGTCCTTGAGTGCTGTTGAAACTGAATGGTGAAAAAGATGTTGATAAATGTATATGAAATTTGTTTCTATCTTACAGGCTTTGAGGGTAGGGAAGACCAGGCTAGAAGATGCAAACATACAGATATACTTAATGTCTCCTTGTGTTGAAATCCCAATAGAATACATGCCCCCGCCCTTGCTGTTCTTAGCCCTAAGGGGGAAAAAATTCTCTACAGCCGGTATGGATACTCATATATTGCAGTCCTTATTTTGATTCAAATATAGGAGTAGTTTCTGGGTTCTAACCTCCCTCTTCTTCCTCCTCCCCCAAAAAAGGGGGAGGTTGAATTCTGATAATGCAATCTTGAAACCGCAGTTGAGGAGTTTAGAAGCACACGGAAAGCCCAGGACTTGGTATCTAAAGCTGCTGCCCAGATAGATGATTGCTGGCAGTTTTAATAATTCAAGCTGAGAAACTGGCCTTGTCAATCCCCTGAGTCTGATTTCCAGGTAAACTGGCGAGATTAGGTATTCATCAGTTATCAAAACTGGCCATATTTTCTTACTTAAAGTGTAGCACTGCACACCATCTCCAATGAGCAAAATACTGTATATCTATTTTTTCACTTAAACAAAGAACACTGCATAATAATGCCTTATATCTCTGGCTATTACACTATATACCACTACTCAAATACATATAATATTTACAGATATTTTACACACACACACACACACACACACACACACACACACATATATAAAATGCCTTTAAAGCTGGGCTTTTTTTTTTTTTGGTAATAAACGCCACTGATACAAAGTTGCTAATGATAATTATAGAAGTGATGCTGATTTAGTCATTTCAAGAAAGCCATAGAGGCATAATTAGTGTCTGAATGGCCTCAATATTGCATTATTAGGAGGCGAGGGTGAAACTTGAAATGGGAACATCAAGGCTGATAGAAGAGAAAACATGAAATACATACATAATTCATTCCAAGATATTATGATAAAGGTTTATAACCAGAAACAATAATTTGCAGAAAGCATTTCGTGTATTGAGCTGACGGCTGCAGTCAATTGGTCAACCTGTTTAAGATCAAACAGCATTCTCCACTATTCTCAGTGGTATCTTTGTAATAAAGTAACAGCAAACAGACAATGTTTGCTTCTGGTCAGTTTTAAAGAATGCTCAGTTTATCAGTCAAGACTTTAATCTCAAGCTTCATAGAGTACAAAAAGAACATTGATCCTACTGTGTTGTCCTTTAGGCCACAAGGCATGAACATTTTTACATTCACTTGTCACAGGAAAAAAAGAATATAATACTCTGAGTACAACTAATATCAAAATTATTCTTCATGTCTTTTCCCATCTCTCTACAGTATCTCCTTCCTTCCTTCCTTCCTTCCTTCCTTCCTTCCTTCCTTCCTTCCTTCCTTCCTTCCTTCCTTCCTTCCTTCCTTCCAAAAGAAAGAGAAAAGAAAAAGGAAGGGAGAAAGAAAGAAAGAAAGAAAAGAGGGGAAGAAAAAGAAAGAAAAAGAGGGAAGGGGAAGGAAGGAAAGAAGGAAGGAAGGAATGAAAGAAGGAAGGGAGTTATCCAAGCCATTCCCATTGTTAATACAATCCAAATACTATATGCTTCTTCTCCAGTTTCTTCAGCATAGCATTAGAACTGCAGTGCCACTAGAGGAACTCAACTCTTTGGTTTGGCAACAGTCATTGTGGTATAGCTTATAGAAGCCTTGAGCCTGGCACATTTTCAATAGTATCTAGAGCAGGGGTGTCAAATTCAATTTCATTGAGGGCTGCATCAGGGTTGTGTTTGAAACCCTGGAGACGAAACAGCGTACAGGGGGGAGGTTCAAAAACTGTCCACATGGTGCTTAAAAAAGCAACCTGCACCTGAACATCAGCAAGACCAAGGAGATGGTGTTGGACTTCCGGAGGAAGAGAGAGGAACCTGCCCCACTTTACATTGAGTGGGGCTGTGTAGAGAGAGTCTTCTCCTCCTTTAAGTTCCTGGGAGTCCATCTCAGCAAAGCCCTCACCTGGAAAATCAACACAATCCAGGTGGCCAGGAAGGCCCAACAGAGACTCCATCTCCTTAGGGTCTTGTGTAAAAACAGGGTGGAACAACAACTAATGACCTCCTTTTACCGGTCTACAATAGAAAGCATCCTCACTTATTGCATCACGGTATGGCATGCCGGCTTGACAACCACGGATAGAAAAACATTACAGAGGGTGGTGAGCACAGCACAAAACATCGTGGGCTGTCCCCTGATACCACTAGATAAGATTGCTAGGCTCGCTGCCTTCGAAGAGTGAGGAAAATCCTCAGGGACGACTCACACCCTGGTCAGCACTTCTTTACCCTCCTACCATCGGGAAGGAGATATAGAAGCATAGCCAGACGCACAAACAGGCTGAAGAACAGTTTTTATCCGCTGTCAGACTCTTGAATGCCAAATAACATCATAACTACGTAGTACGATGGACTTGCAGGGCCGGCGCAACGTGAAACATGTTCACACTGGTGCAACAGGACTGGGTGTTTGTTAATATGATTTATTGGGGATTTATTAGGGAATTTCTGTCTTCACTGTGAGTTATATTGTGTTGTGGGGGGGGTGCACTGAGGGAACTCAACCAATCTCATTGTACATACGTTGTGCAGTGACAATAAAGGTTTGAAATATCTTGGGGGGCCAGGGTTGGCATGGCCAGGGTGGGCATGGTCAGCTCAACGTCACTCGTGTCGGGGATGCCTGTGGTGGCCCAAGCGCTCTGGCAGCGAAAATGGGCTCCCAAGCTCCATTTTCAGCTGTGACAGCCTCCTGCAACCCTCTGCCAGTGAAAACGGAGCTCAGAGGCCCTCCCGAGTTCCATTTTCGCTGGCAGAGGCACCGTGGGTCGATCCTTTGCTGTTTCCAGGGCAGCCCCATGGGCCAGATCTAAGCACCCCACAGGCCGGATCCGGGCCCCGGGCCTTGCGTTTGACACCCCTGATCTAGAGGTTAACCAACCACGTATGACCTGCCTCAGTGTGCTTGGAAATTAGCCAAGATTTTTTTCCTCCCTTCTTCAAAGACGTCAGAAAGTAGCACAGCTGACTTCTGATCCAAACTTTTTTTTAAGCCATAAGCTCTTAAAAATGAGAATCTTGACTTATGCTATATAAATGATGCAATCCATTATTACCTTGGCAATAAATAGTCTCATTTTACTACAGTGTATATCGAAATGAGGACACTTCTGGATGAAATCTTGCCTGAAATGAAGGACCAAGTTAGATATGAAGCATTTTATCTTGAGAACCAGTTCGGTGCGGAGGCTAAAGTGCTGGACTAATAACCAGAAACCATAAATTCCAATCTTTCCTTGGGCATAGACACTGGTTGGATGATTTATGGCCAGTCACTTGTCTTAACCCCACCATCTCACATGGTGTTTGTGTGGAAAAATAGAGGTGAGAGCCCATGTCCCATCTAGAAAAACAAAATGCACAGGTACAGTATATGTGGTACCTTGCTCAATAGTAGTAACTGTAAGAGGGACCTTGGAGTCCTAGTGGACAACCATTTAAATATGAGCCAGCAGTGTGCAGCAGCTGCCAAAAAAGCCAACACCGTTCTAGGCTGCATTAACAGAGGGATAGAATCAAGATCACGCGAAGTGTTAATACCACTTTATAATGCCTTGGTAAGGCCACACTTGGAATACTGTATTCATCCACGATGTAAAAAGGATGTTGAGACTCTAGAAAGAGTGCAGAGAAGAGCAAGGAATGCAGAAATTTCCTGACAGAACAATTAATCAGTGGAAGAGCTTGCCTCCAGAAGTTGTGAATGCTCCAACACTGGAAGTTTTTAAGAAGATGTTGGATAACCATTTGTCTGAAGTAGTGTAGGGTTTCCTGCCTAAGCAGGGGGTAGGGAACGTTCTTCATCAGCATTCTTTAACGTCACGGAAGGTTCACAAGAGATTTTAGGGTCCATATACAGTTGGTGTGCCCTGCAAGAAAGAGATGGAAACGGGCGGTGAAGGCGTTCAGGAGGAATAGGTTGGGCTAGTACGAGGGCCCCTTCACCCTTGCTATCTATTGCTTGAAGCACGTTGCTCACCCTGACCCAAATAACTCTTGTCTCCCCTTCCTGGTTCTATCTCCAAGGTCTTTTATTCATGCATGCAGATCCCTTTCTGATGGCATCATCACTATCTGGCACCACGTAGGCCAATGTGGTCTACGTGGTGCCCCTACTTTATGCTTCTTATATTCTCGCATCCTGGACATAAGTTGTTTCAACTCCTACCCTCAAAACGACGCTATAGAGTACTGCACACCAAGACAACTAGACACAAGAACAGTTTTTCCCCCGAACGCCATCACTCTGCTAAACAAATAATTCCCTCACCACTGTCAAACTATTCACTAAGACTGCATTACTATTACTATTAGTCTTCTCATTGTTCCTATCACCCATCTCCTCCCACTTATAACTTGTTGCTTTTATCCTTACGATTTATATTAATATTGATTGTTTCCTGATTGCTTATTTGTACCCTATGACAATCATTAAGTGTTGTACCTCATGATTCTTGACAAATGTATCTTTTCTTTTATGTATACTGAGAGCATATGCACCAAAGACAAATTCCTTGTGTGTCCAATCACACTTGGCCAATAAAGAATTCTATTCTATTCTATTCTATTCTATTCTATTCTATTCTATTCTATTCTATTCTATTCTATTCTATTCTATTCTATTCTATTCAATCGAACAACTTCACTTTATGTGCTAGAACTTAGCTACATACGGAGAAACAGTGACAAAATGTCTCTCAAGCCCAGACAATTATCATTTTTTGGGGGGGTGGCAATAGATATTCTTAAAAATAAGATGAGAGCTCAAGGGTATTGCGTGATTATTTTCTAACTCTTCTGAGAAGCTATGATCTACCTTACTCTCAGAAGCAGCCTAAAAGAAATATGTCAAATTTGAGGATAACAGCCATTCCCTCATGCAAATTTTATACTCGGTATCAAGCAGATGTGATCTCTAGTAATGAAATATATGTGTATAAGGCTTAATTTGATTGTACCTATCTCAGGAGGATCTTGAGATGAGGGAAAAATATCGAACTTGGAGCACAGGCTGCATTTTGCAAGCCATCCTTATAAACTTATATATGCTTGGCAACTGTCTCCTATTTTAAACTGCAATGTTGCCTGGTGCCTACGTGGGCATAATGCCACCGTAACAGATGGGCATTAGTATAATTCTGCCAGAGTACTGGGACACATTTTTAGGGGTCCAGAAACCCATTAATACCTGCAAGGAATACAGCATTTATGATTAAAGCGCTCCGATGTTCCCTTCTAAAACATCAAATGGCACAATTGCGTAGGCCTTAGGATGCAAGAATTCTTTGAATTCAGAGATAGAACTTGGAAAAGGGTGGTTGTTGTTATTGTCATTTTTTACTTTTCATCTCTCAGGCTGTCTCTCATCACTAGTCTTGTTCATGTCTCTACAACCGGAGGTTTCAAGACCACATCCAGATCTCCAAAGCCTGGTTGCAGCACCCAGGGCCTTTACACATGTTGCTGTCAAAGAGATTAATTGTTTTAATGTGACAGAAGGTGACAATCATTAATAATAAGCAGAGTAATTAGGCTAAACGTATGTAATTTTTAATTAACTCTTTCCTGGTTTTGTCTCATTCTGAGAGCCAGTACATCACTCCATCCAAAAAACCAAAGAGTGAGTCCAGCCTCTGGTCTAATTAAGGGCCATTTCCAAGATACCACAAAGTTGAGTACATCTCAGGTTGTATTCCATGCCCACTTACTTAGGAGCATATCCAAACTTAAAGACTTTATCCTTGAACACACAGGTATGCATCATAATGTAGCATCCTCACAGGATTCCACCAAACTTTTGGTTATACATCTGCTATGTAGAATCATATCAGTGTAGGTAAGGGGTTTCCAAATTTGACAACTTTAAGACTTGTGGACTTCAACTGGCTGGCTGAGGAATTCTGGGAATTGAAGTCCGCAAGTCATAAAACTGCCAAGTTTGGAGACCCCTTATGTCCATATGTTGGATGTTCAAATCTTTTACTTGAACAGACGAATTTCTTCTGTTTGTGGAAGAGGCTGTGATCTAGAAGGAGCTTCTATTGAAGAGCCTTCCCCAACCAACTGTGTCCTCCAGATCTGCTAAACTTCAACTTCACTAAGTATCTGAGGGCATCAGATGTTATACAGAATGAGAGGAGGTCATCTTATGGATTTTTTCTAAGGTCATCCTGTCTAAAATAGATTTTTTTTTAGGGATGCAAAGAGCAGTAGAAGGAAGAAATTGCCAAAAATTACTTCACTGTTGCCAACAGGGGAGTTGAATTTCTATAGATGGAACACTATTTAAGACCCAAAATCCTATGTAGGTTTATTGCTTTCTGTCCCAAATTGAGATTAGGCAAATGCTTGCTATTTGTCTACACTGTGGTTTACTTGGCCAGATTTACAGAATTGCTGTTTGCAAAGTCATTACTGCTATTTTACACTTCTATTGTAATTCTCATCTCTAGAATTTGCATGAATGGCTCTTCAGTCATAAATGCTGTATTCCCCCTGGGCAGAGGCATTTTTAAGGGCTGAGGTTTCTGTCAAAATGATGGGAGCAGCAATGCACTGTTGCAATGACAACTTTGCCCCTTTTGTACATGCAGGTGACATCATAACACAGATACAAAAGAGGTGGAGCCTGTGCCACAAAGGTGTGCTGATGCTTACATCCTGCGCCCGCTCTCAACAACCCCAGCAGAGGTGTTTTGCTGGCAGCTCTTCAGATTAGCAACATAAGATGTGGCTGCAAACCACTGGGCTATCCCAAAGGGAATTCCTTCAGACTTAGCATTGTGAAAAAATTCATAGTCTTCAAATGGCAGGATTTTATGGTGGCTTTCCAGACTCATTGATTATTATTGTTGGGGGGCGGGGGGGCAGAGAATCAGGGGTCCCATCTTGAAACAAGTAGCAGCAGCACTCCTTGCTCTAAATAGATCAGGAGGAAAATGAATTATCCTAATACCTAATTGCATTTTGAGAATGGACAAAGAAAGAAATGAGACAGATAAAAGGAGACAAGTCAGTCACAATGAAAGCTAAGTTTAATGTTAAGTGACAGTGTGTATTTTTCTCCACATGTTTGCATGTGGATGGTTAGATTATTAGCAAAAAAAATCTTTACCTTCCCTCTATACAATGCAAAGAGAGATGCAACATTCAGCATCCAGAGCTGTCTATACTCATTTCTGGGTTTCTAGCACAGGAATGAGGGAATCTCATAATACAAGAAAGCCTTTTGCAATTCCTTGTTGTTCTGCAGTTGTCATAAGGAGACTCCACCACATTTCTCTTCAGTAGAAAAAAGCCATCGTTGATATGGGTAGACATCTAATGCATTTATCTGTTTATGGAGAAAACCTAGATTCATGACTCACCATCCTGTATGACGATTGGAGACATTTCCATCATATGGCAAAGTGGATACTTCTGATAATGGATACTAACAGTCAAGAAATGGAGACAAAATGTTGGGGAAAAGCTAGGTATGTCACTTCACCTGCCTTCACCCTTTAAAAAATTGTTCTAGTGCCAGAGCCCCCCTAAGATTCAAGTAATTTAGCTTTGCCCTAAAGGTGTGTTGTAAGGAATATCCTTCTGGGTTCAGTTCCAAGTGGGGAAAAAGACACTGGATTCATGGAAGTTGCTTGGAAAGAAGGTTTAATGGTGGACAGGAGCACATGGCATGAGCCCCTGTACAGAAAAGGTAGATCACATGCTTCCAGATGTGGGTGAAGAGAAAAGGAATGTCACGATGTGAATAATTGCCAGTTGAGCATCTCTACTATTTCTAGATTTACTGTATTTCCTAATCAAGCAGACATGTGATATGTTTTACTACGCATGCATGCATTCCAGGAGTTTGTCTCCTCCTACTTCCTTCTCCTTCGAAGCCTCGCCCGAGGCAGACGTGAACTCTTAGCTGAGAAGATGTATTAAAGGTTTATATTTTGTTACTTTTGTACTAAAATAAATATTTTGTTAATTAGAATTGAATCTTGGTTTTATTTTCTAAGTACGAATGACTTCAGGGAAGCAAGATCCTAAATCACCTCTTGATAGGAAAATTCCTATCTGACAAGGAAGGACAAAATGCTGGGAGTTCCTTGCTTTATACTCTCTCTTGGGCCCCTCCCTAACTGTTTCCTGTTTCCTGTTCCAGAATACATTTCTGTATTCCATTGGCTGTCAGATTCCCAGGGGCATGCTGGGGCAACTCTTGTGGGCTATCCTGAATCCCAGGGGCATGGTTGATGGAATCTTACCAGGTCCCACGTGGTGTTATGAAAGGGCTTTGGGATTCCTATTATGGTTCTTTGTTATGTAGAAGATTGCTCCAGGCTAGGTGGGAGGAATGTGGCAAGGGTGGGGGCAGGGAGCTGCAGGAAGCTGCTTTGTATTTAAAACATGTTTCTCTTTTCCTCATTCAGGGAAACATATTCTTTCCTTTTTCAATATTTCCTAGGATATTTCATTTTTCTAGGAGGGGGTGGGTGCTAACTTCCTACAGGTGCTTTCTCAAAAAGCAACTGGGCTTTGTTTTTCCTTGAAGATGTTTCACTTCTCACCCAAGAAGCTTCTTTAGCAATTGAAGGAGCTTCTTGGATGAGATCTGAAACATCTTCAAGGAAAAACCAAGCCCAGTTTTCTTTTGAAAAAGCACCTTTGCACCATCCATGACCTGGATGACTAAGAATCTCCATAGACATTTAACTTGGCTCTGCTTATTGGAAAGGGTGAAAGGTTCATCAGGGATTTCTTGGCTTCCAGCCTTAAATTCTCCCATCTGACAATGGCAATGACAAACAATTGACAGAATTTTCCACTGAACTATCCAGAAAGTTGGCTATCCTTTCCATAACATATGCGTACTGTTCACCTATATTTCCAATCTACATTTACTTATTAATATTTAACATGCTCACCGAGTGTTGCTTGGCTATCTCACTTGGCCAGTATGAATTGTTTTATCCCATTTTGGGAGAGGCCATCTTACATTTTGGCATATGGTACCACTTGGGAAAACAAATCTGTGGCCTTCAATAGATGACTCGTGATTTGCCCCGTAAACAGGGGGGGACATGAGTACCAAGTAGCTCCTTTCACTGTTGTTCACCTGTGTGTGCCACATTTAATCTTGACTCTTTTCTTCCAGGTTAATTAAGCATGATGACTTTTGCTGGTTTCCACAATCTGAAATGTATCCATTATATTTGAAAGAAAAAAAAAGCCAGAACTGAGGCTGAGTTCTAATGCAGTGGTTGCTGATATCATAAAGACATGGAAATATTTCTTATTCCTCTATAACAGAGGTGGTCATTCCATGACTAGCAAATTGTTACGTTCTGTGTATGAGAATACTATGGACTCCCCCACACACACAGATTTTCAGAAAAACTACTTCAGCAGTTCCTCCCTGCAAGGAAAAAGAAAGAACTATCATGTCCATCCCCACTTCAATTCTTTAGTCAAGGAAGGGGCATTTTGAGGGCTAAAGTAGATTCGAAAAATTAGCCTTAGCTTGCTATATTTTTTTTTTGGTCACATAGCTCTTACTGAAGATCCTGCATAGCAGGGGTGTCAAACTCAAGGCCCGCAGGCCGAATCCGGCCCACAAGGTGCTTAGATCTGGCCCGCGGGGCCACCCTGGAAAGAGAAGGATCAGCCCGCGGTTCTTCTTCCAGTGAAAATGGAGCTCGGGAGGGCTGCACTCGGTCCTCCCGAGCTCCGTTTTCGACCGCGATGGCCTCCTGCAGCCCTCTGCCAGCGAAAACGGAACTGCCTCCCCCCTGAGCTCCATTTTCACTGGCAGAGGGCTGCAGGAGGCAGTCACAGCCGAAAATGGAATTTGAGCTGGCCACACCCCCTGGCCACGCCCCCCACCCTCCTGAGGTCAAACAGAACTCTGATTTGGCCCTCAATGAAATCAAGTTTGACACCCCTGCTGTATAGTATCACTTTTTTGAACTTATTATGAACACATACACACATATCCCTACCTTCCCCAGCCAACCTCATGGACTTGATCTGACTATTCATTAAACCAAATCAACCACACAGCATTAAACTATACAAGGTTCAGGGTGGGGTGAGGGGAAAATAATTTGAATATGGCTTGTAAGCTGCCCAGTGTTGCTCTTGATAGTGAAATGGGCAGCATATAAATTTAATAAATAAACTCATGGTCTCCTTTGACTCTCAGATAGCAATTCTATCCATGCAACAAATAAGTTTTTCATTGACTATCGATTCTAAAATTGAACAAACATTGTGAATTTCTGGAGATTGAGAGATGGGATCTTATGAATGGGTGTGTATCAGAGGTGGATTCCTGCCGGAGCTGCCCAGTGTGCAGCTCCGGTAGGGGGCGGCCGATTGCATAACCGCTCCGGAGCCCTCTCTGCCGGTCCACCCGGTGCGTCGCCATTTGTTTCGGTGATTTTGGGTTGATTTTGCTTCTGCGCATGCGCAGAAGCAAAATCAACCCAAAATCTCGTGAGGGGATGTGCGCGCGAGAGAGACATTTTGGTGAGATTTTGCCTCCGCGCGCCCCCCTGAAGCGTGGAGATGCGCGCGCATGGCTCCGGCAGCGAGGTAAGTGAGCAACCCGCCCCTGGTGTGTATGCATGTTTGGGAACAAAAAAATGGTGTGGGGGGGGAAGGTTTTCTGAGCCACGGGATATCTCTATATAAAATGCATAATCCTGAACGTGCAATTTTGTAAACTGCCTCTATTGTTTTAGAGGTTGATCTAGCCCTCCGTAACTCCCTTGCAGCTTTATTGACATACTCTTTTTTCTATCTTGTGTAAGAGTTTTAAATCCAGTGATAAGTCATTTAAGCTTTCTTTAGAGAGAATTCACAATGCTGCTTCCAGGCACATGGCAGTGATTGGAGATATATATATATATATATATCTTTCAGCTAGTACACTGCAGCTACTCATAAATGCATTTGCCTTGGAGGCATGAAATCAGAGTAGTTATTTGTATTACACAGAAATGACCATGGCTACAGAAGAATTTACATAATAAATACACCTGCCTTCCATACACCATATGCAACTCTTTAAATGTGTATGGGCTATGGAGGGCAGAAGGCACAAACATGCAGAAATAGATGTGGATTTCAAGCCAACCTGAACAATTTATTCAAATTATTCTGCTCCCCCACTTCAAGCTCCTCCGCTATCCACTCCTTGCAGTGTATTTGGAAATAATCCACAGCCTGTAACACGTGAATGGTGTCTAAATTTATGAATGAGATATTGATAACAAATAAAAAATAATATTTAAAAAAATCCACGCCCCCAAACCCATATGCGCATTTCAGACTTTAAATCATTCTCTGATTTCAAAGAGACTGAAATCTGGCAATCGCTCATCCCTTTGGTGAATATGCTAAACAGCTCATTTTTTGGGAGGGGGGCAGGGAGTTTGTTTCGTTTTCTAAAGCTACAAAACCAAACCATAAAGTATCACAACAGCACAAGATAGTTTTTAAATGATCCTGACATCCCATATCCTTTTACTTTCTCCTTTGATATAACCACTCACCCTTTTAACAGCGAAAGTCCCCTCAGGATATCATAAACGTGAAAGCAAATGGAAAACAGAAAGGTGTTTAAAATGTGCCCAGTTTATCTGGACCTTAAGAGATTATGTGTCAGTCAATTCTGGTAACTGAGCCTTCTTTCTGATATTTATATGAAGGCCACTGCATTGAAGTTTCTCCTGCTTAATTCTAGACTTCCCTTCTGGGTCAAGGATACTTTGCCTTGGGGTCTACAACAATTCGCCACGGCCAACTCACTGCTGTCAACTTATCATGGCCAACTCACCATGAGACAACTTGCCACGGCCAACTTGCCACGGGACAGGAGTTACACTAATATATAAAAAAATAGTGGAATAGAATCATTAAAGAAAGGATGCCAAAGGAGGAACAGAATAAAATGTAAAATGACATTTTTAATTATTTTAAATGATTAAATTGTATGGTTGAATTGTCCCACAGCAGGTTGTCCTGACTTGGCCATGGCAAGTTGGCTGTGGCTATCTTGCCCCTTCCGAAACTTGGACAATGTGGGTACAGATCGTCCATATAGACTCTGCACAGAGTGATTCCGAATGCAGTATGGATTGAATGAGTACTGAGCTGAAATATCCATATACAAGCACAGCCATTCTATTCTTAATTTACAGTAGACGCATTTGTGGTTTTGTGCTAAGGCAACCCATCCAATCCATAACTTCATAGAGCTCAGCAAAACACCCCGAGTAGAGTTAAATACTAAGTATTCTTAAAGAACGGCTGAGACGAATGTCATGCTCAGTGTCCAACTTTTCTTTATCCTTAGACTCACGCATTAGATTTAGGAGAAGGAAACCATTTAAGGCACTCCCTGCATGATAGGTGGTGGCAGCAAAAGATATTAACAGCAACCCATACATATTAAGGCTAATTTCTTGTCACAGTCATTCCCATGATTATGAGATACCCAATCCAAGCTTGTTGCTGAGTGATCTTTTCAATCCTAGCCACCAAAAAGATTTGCTAAACGAAATGAGTGACAGTACCATACAATTGGGAGTGGGGGTAAGATCAGAATAACAGTAACAGATTTGGAAAGGACCTTGGAGGTCCTCTAATCCAACCCCCTGCGCAGGCAGGAAACCCTATACTATTTCAGACAAATGGTTATCCAATCACTTCTTAAAACTTTCCAGTGTTGGAGCGCCCACAGCTTCTGGAGGCAAGTCGTTCCACTGATTAATTGTTCTAACTGTCAGGATCCTCACATCTACTTTTTAAATCTAATTAATCCCTTTCTATTGTCCCCACAATGCTTGTCCCTCTTATTTGAGAAACCATTCCTTTTATTTCCAGCAATCTCACCTCAGTGACATGAAGACATGGTCACAGTTCCAGAACAACATTTTTCTTTGCAACAAAATCTTAGGAACCAAAGGAACTGTGTTTCACTGGAAGATTTTTTTTAAAAAGAGGTTGTATTTCTGGAATTGAATCTTCCGGTTGATAGAATAAAAAAAAATATTAAACTTCATTGCTTATATTGACCAGGGAGCTTTCATGTTGTCAGTTAGATCTCTTTATGTCAATTTAAAGGCCTCTTGTGCTGAAAGAAAGCTTCTCCATATTTCTGACTTATCACAAGCTTCTTTCAAATAACATACTTGAACCGACAGCCTCAATCTCAGGAGCAAGTTTCTGTTAATTAACATTCCCTAGAAGGTACATTGAAACTCAGTCTGCCTGATGGGGATTGAATTAAGTCCATGAGATGGGTAAAAAAGGAACACAGGCTTCACACAACGCACTAAGCCAGAGTTGTTCAGTGCTGTTTTCAATTCAAACGATCACTAAACAAACTGTTGTAAGGCAAGGGCAACCTGTACTAGAAGACTTTTTAATGGACAACGTCTTCTTTCTTCTGAGCTCATTAGTTTTGCTAATGTTCAATATAATACATTCTCCTGTTCTAAATAATAGAGACCTTAGATATATTTTCATCTTGGCCCAATCCAAGCTGTTAAAATTATTATTATTTCTGATCTTCTCCAGAATGCAAGCCAAAGCACGTACATCAGCGGTGGGTTGCTACCGGTATGGTACTGTTCTATGAACCAGTAATGGCAGTTCCTACAGCCAAATTAAAAAAAGAAATGCCTTCAAGAGAGCTAAAATACATGGCCCAAAACATTTATTTTAGAGATCAGGGATATCTGTGTATGCAAGGAATTCTCCAAGTATATATTGTATTATCTATCTATCTATCTATCTATCTATCTATCTATCTATCTATCTATCTATCTATCTATCTATCTATCTATCTATCTATCTATCCATCCATCCATCCATCCATCCATCCATCCATCCATCCATCCATCCATCCATCCATCCAATTTATATGGTCAATAGAGCCAATGAGTGACTCTAAGTGGTGAACAGAATTAAAATAAAAGCAATATTTTATTAGATCATTTAATGTTATAGAATACTGATATGTCTCAGACTGCCCCAAAAACCTGGATATAAGTATAACCAGGAAATAATCAGGCTGCAAGGCTTAATCTGTCATTCTTGTCTTATCTGGGATGTCTTAAGTCAGCAAGAGAAAGCAGCGTTCCTTTGGGAAGACGTGGTGCCATGTTACCTTTGTGTCTGAGAGTGACTGACTACAAAAGTGCAAATCCTATGTAATGACAGGGGTGGGATTCTACCAGTTCAGGCAAACCCCTAGCTCCGACGATCAGCTGAGAGCAAACCGATTTGCTCCGACGATCATGTGAGCCTGCCTGCCCGCCCCTGCATTATACTGACCTATATTTCCTTTGTTTGAAGCCCAACTGATAGGCGTGGCAGAGCGGATTGCCGCGCCTCAGCTGTTTTTCTCACCGGGGCTGCAGTAAAATGAAAGTTTTAGAACTGTTTTTAAACATAATGCGTGCGCGCGTTCAGCTAACTGGTTATTACACCGGTTGAATCCCACCACTGATGCACACGTTATTGTGAAAGTATGGCAATGGTTTCTGATTTTTACTTTAATTGTATGTGTTGCCTTGCCATAGGAAGAGAGAGAAAAAAGCTGGGCCTTGAGAATACAAGCAATGTAAGGATGTAAGGAATTAAGCCAAACCAGAAAGACAGAATGATCACATAAAAAGATTGTACTATCTCACATTTATCTATGGAAACTTCTCATAAATCAGTAAAAACCTCCCCACTGCCTACTATTTAGTTTTGGATTAGGCAATTGGGGCTCTAACAATTGTAGAGTGTAGATGAGGCAAAAAAGAAACATGTTAAAAATTTATGGGATCACTTGTTGGAGCAAAAATACACATATTTTTGAATAGCACCAAACTTTATGACCATTTAATGGAAGATTTTGATTTATTTTGAAGTTGACATGCTCAAACATTAAACTTAGCCTATGAAATAATACCTTCTGAACCATTTTTCAGTTATTAAACCGCCAGTTTGTTAGCTGATGCATGAGGATGGCACCAACGTAAAATTACCATTCAACGTTGCCAGATTGCTAAATTGAACTGAATCTAGTGGCCTCCGTACTCTATTGATGCAGCAAGTCTTTTTAAAAAAAGTACCTGTCTAGTACAGAGTAGTTTTAACATATGCAGATCAGACAAGATGCTTTAGGATACTCCAACATGAATTTAAAATTCACTGTCATGAGTTTTAAACTGAAAATAACTGTCCTGACTTTGACTTGGTTCACAGTTTACACTGTTAGTGTGTCATCGGTTATAAACCTTGATTTATGGATTATGAATGATATGAGACTCCAGCTGTCTCGTCAATGAAACTCAATTAGCCCATACTGTACTTATTTAAGAAACTATTGAGAAAACAAATCTGCCTCAGACATGCTCTATAGGAACTGCATTTCCCAGAATCCAATTCTAGAATTCAACTTCCTGCATATTTAAATGGTACCACTGTTCTGCCCCAGCTACGGCCCACAAGGAATGCAGCACACACAAATTCTGTCCAAACCTTTGTTTACCAAATTAAAGACTACTAATGAGCTTTCTTAGTAGTCGTCAAACAAAAATACAGTTTAAAGCAGTCTTTGTTGAACACCGGCTGTTAATTCAAATTCATTAACAGCCAGCACGAGTCCATGAAATAATAAATCAAGTCTGAGCAAACAGTCTTGGAGATATCAGGAAGCTTACAATGGTTGGCAAAATGCCTAGAAGCACTTTGCAGGAAGAATGACAAAAGCAAGAACAAGAGCCGAGCAGACGGTTCAGAATTCCAGACACGAAGGCATGTAAACGAACGTGTTGTTTCCTGCAAAGTGCTGCCTGCGTCGTCATCCCTTAAATAGGCTAAGGAAGTGGCCAGTTAGCCCCAAGCCTACTCCCGAGGAGACCTCCTCCTGAGGAACCATTCCTGCCTTTTGGCAGCTCTGTGTGCCTGTGCATTAAGAATAGGCTCCTCCTCTTCTTCCTCATCACTGATGGGAGTTTCTGGAGGTTCTGAAGGCCCTGAAGGAATCTCCACCTCTGGCACCGAGTCCTCTCCAGCCTCCTCACTGTCCCAATGGCCTGTGCCAGCTGCACAGGCCACTGGCACATCACTACATCAGCCTCTTCTTGGGCGGTATCCGCTACCAGCTGCATGGGCTGCTGGCGGGCCACAACAACCAAGATTGGATAAAGCTGACATGAAATAATTACTTGCAGTGGTTTTAGTAAATCCTCAGACTTCTTTGCCAACAGAGAAGACTGAGAGAGAATAAGATAATATGAACAGAGTTCTCTGCGAGTGGGCCTCTCGCAGAGGGTGATGGCCTATTTCTCAAATTTGTGTGCATCTTTTCCTCTCATTTCAAAACCAAGGGAAAGGAATCTGCCCTTTATATCAAACATCGGGGGAACACAATGACTTAAGATGCTGGCTCAGTTTTCTCTTGGTTTCAAACAAAGAACCAGACAATGCATTGAGACGTTGGATGATGAGTGAGGCAAAAACATCTCCTTGCTGTGAAGATACGGCTAGTTTGTTAGGGTCTGTCAAGGCCAGAAAGGAATTTCTTACAGTTTTACATTGTCAGTGGCGTGCAGAGTAACAAGACCAGCCGTACAATATGAATACATTGCTAGCTATGACGGGTCATTTGAAACACTGGAGTGCCAAGTCATTTATTCAACTCCAGACCAAGTTTTCCTTCTTAGTTCTTGGAGTATGGCACATTTGCACTACTCCGGAGTATCTTTTCCACATCCTTAATTTTATCACCTTTTCCCTTAGGATTTCCTAAGAAGGAAAAGAACACTGAAAGCCAGCCTTCTTACCAGGTACACCATAACATTATGCTCAGCTTTTATTCTCCCACTGTCAACATTTTAAGAATTCCTCACTCACATTTAGTTTTCTTTGAATTAAGTTCTTGGAAACCTCCTGGCTTTGTGTAATATCTGAGTTAATGTACAAGTATATACCTAGCTAGTTGGCAGCATCTAGCCAAACTTGGGTGATCTCCAAAAATAAAGAGGGTTTGACATGGTTTGCACTTGGATGAGGAATCACCAAGTCCCAGAATCACAGAACAAAGAAGCTATTTAAAAAATCCAATGAGAAGACAATGGAAAACCATAGAGGCATTCTTAGAATATAGCATTTTCATCAAAATGACAAAGGTAGCCTTGTGCCATTCCAATAAAAGTTATATCCCTTTTGTAGGCAAAGTCCCTTTAAGCCCCTGCAAAACCACTCTTGTATTGTTGATTTTAAAAAATCCCACACTTGAATATTTCCAAGAAGCTACCACAAATCCCGCCCACTTAGCAGTTCAAAAGCATGCAAATGTGAGTAGATTAATAGGCACCACTTTGGTGGGAAGGTAACAGCATTCTGTGTGCCGTTGGCATATAGTCATGCTGGCCACATGACCATGAAAAATGTCTTCAGAGAATGCTGGCTCCCTCAGCCCCCCCCCCCAAAAAAAATGGAGATGAGTACCCACTCCTAGAGTCGGACACAGCTGGACAGACTTACCTTTGCCACAAGTCAAAATTATTGAGCATATTTGGAGATTTACAATTTCAGTACTCCAACAAATATCCTGAAGTATAGTGAGTGGACCCTGCACCTGTGGGAATACGCGAGGAGGAGGAGGGGGAGGGGGAGGAGGGGGAGGAGGGAGAAGAGAAGGAGGAAGAAGAAGAAAAAGAGGAAGAGGAAGGGGAAGGAGGAGGAGGAGGAGAAGAAGAAGAAGAAGAAGAAGAAGAAAAAGAAGAAGAAGAAGAAGAAGAAGAAGAAGAAGAAGAAGAAGAAGAAGAAGAAGAAGAAGAAGAAGAAGAAGAAGAAGAAGAGGAGGAGGAGGAGGAGGAGGAGGAGGAGGAGGAGGAGGAGGAGGAGGAGGAGGAGGAGGAGGAGGAGGAGGTGGTGGTGGTGGTGGTGGTATTGGGTTTTAGAGAGATGCCCAATACTCTGAAGGGCCACTTTTCACTTTGATGGTCCTGATGATCCCATATACTTTATTTAGCCAGGTGGGAGAATAAATACAGGCCCTTTTCCTGAACTCTCTCTGACTATTTCTCTTAATTAGTCAAAAGCTAGCTGTTCATATCCCCCCACCCCAAGTGGGGAATCTGCTGAGCTAAACTCGTGCAATGAGTTTAACCCACTTCAGCAGTTCTTGTTAGATGACTCCCAGGGTTGGAAGGGACCTTTGGAGGATGCTAAGCATCCTCTCAATCCTCGAACAATGCTACTGTTTACTGGCATTATTCCATCCATGTTTATCAAAGATGTTACAAATTCGTGACCTCTTTAAAAGAAAAAATGGACAGTAAGGCATTTCTTTCACAGCAACTATATTCATAGCTGCCATCTACCACAGTCAGTCAAACTAAATAAACCACCAAGAGCTCCAGGCTAGAAATGAGCTATTTGTGGATTTCATTACTATGCTCCCTTTGAGATCGGATATTGGAAAGTGAGATATCTTTGCCACTAGTAGGTTTCCAACTGGTGTTGATGATGGCCGAAAAGAACCTGCATCATTTTTATTTTTATTTTTTTTGGTAGTGGTGGGATTAGGATGAGAGGTTCCAGGCACCAAAACAGTTTGCTATTTTGGTTTTCAAGAAAGCAGTAATGCAATTGCACAGGATAATTCTGCTTTGATGGTTAGACACTTTATTCCATGTCTTATTATTTGCCCTTATGGCCAGAATTATCCATTCTCATTTATATCTCTTTGCTGCTAAAAGTGCATAATCTGCAGCCTTTCAAAGACTTTGGTGTGGATTCTTAAAGACCCTCCTAACCCAAGTTGCAACTAAATTGATTTTTTTTTAATATGGCAGAAGAGGAAACTGGTTAAATAGAATGGGAGCAATCATTTGAATTGTGATCATTTATTAATTGTATTTCATTTCATTAAATGAACATGCCCCCCTCCCCTTTTTGGCTTCCTCACTTTTTAGAGTTTGGCCTTCAACAGGCCAATCAAAGGATAGGTGTGTCCCTTGGGCAAAAAAGGTTTGTGTTTTAACCATTAAAAGTTTAATAAAGAAATTAATATAATGTATAAATTTCAGTATAGATCAAAAAACTGTTCGAAGCCTGCTGGATTTTTACTCATTCTCTGAAAACAACAGTGGTTCACCCATTCTAATTGGGGATAAAAATAAAATCTTAAGAGTCCCAAAGGTGGTTTTTCAAGAGGCAACTGGACTTTCTGGTTTTTCTTTGAAGATGTTTTGCTTCTCATCCAAGAAGCTTCTTCAGCTCTGACTGGACTTCCCCACCATTCAGTCAGAGCTGAAGAAGCTTCTTGGATGAGAAGCAAAATGTCTTCAAAGAAAAACAAGAAAGTCCAGTTGCCTCTTGAAAAACTGAATGGTGGGGAAGTCCAGTCAGAGCTGAAGAAGCTTCTTGGATGAGAAGCAAAACATCTTCAAAGAAAAACCAGAAAGTCCAGTTGCCTCTTGAAAAACCACCTTTGGGACAACCATGACCCGGATGACTGAGAATCTCCATAGACATAAAATTCTCCAACAAACAGTGGTTGCTTCAGAAAATTAAATATAAAGTGCATTCCTTTTGGAAGAGAGAGAAAAGGCTGTTCATTTCTTTATCTGCATTTATATAGGCATATCCAGTTCATGTTCATCCAACAGTCACACCAATCTGCATCAGCAATATTGAGCTAGATGGACTAAGGGCCTCACTCGAGATAAGGCCATATCTTACGTTCCTATTTGGTGTTCCAGAGAAATATTGTGTCACTTGTGAAAGCAGCCCAGGTCTGAGGTCTTAGGCAACCTCATCTGGAATGATGTCAGAATGATGTTCCTTAGAAATTGAGAGGACTGTCAAATGAAGACAATTTTGGCTGAGCTTCAATAGCCATGAAGTTGACCCTTTGTTTTAGATGCCAATTTATGTTGAGTGTCTTTAAAAGATCAAGCTTTAGATCTGTTTTCTCAAAAAGTAAGTCCCAATGAATTCAATAACATTTACTCCCTGGTAAAGCATGCAGTTATAGATAGAGAAAGCAGCTTTCAAAACATCTTAAGCCAGGCTTACTTAGAAAGAAGCCCTATTTGAGCCCAGAGAGATTTAGTTTCAGAGAAATAGGTATGGCTTCTCCTAAGTGCATTTTTCTTGGAAATAAGTCCCACTGTATTCAGTGAGGCACATGGCCAGCTGTATTTATGCAGCCTTGCAGCTTCAAAAACCACTCTGTTATTCCAATTTGCAATAGGAGAGACTTCATCCCTTGTTCAACACCGCTTTTGCTGCTTTTTTTTTTTTTTTTTTTTAAAGAAATATTTTGCAGCCGGCTAGAGGGAGGCATTCCTCATGCTGCAAATGTCCCCAGGAAGCGTGTGAGCTGAGTAACAATACAGGCACAATGCATTGTGTCACCTAGCAATATATCATGGTGTAAAACAAGATTAATGACATCAGCCATGTATAGAGAACAGGATTTGCACTAATATGAGAAATGTAATCATTGGAAGGCATGGGAAAGGAAAAGGCTAGAGCAAAATCCAGGGTCATAAGCCAGTGAGAGGAAAAGAGACAACTTCAAAAGTACATGTGAATTGTCTGCCAAGATATTCAGCACTTTGCAAACTAGCAAAAAAAAAAAAAAAGATAGAAAATCTGCTAGGTACTTTTGTAGACTTCAGGGATGAGGGATCTTCAGGGATCTTCCCAAGTTAGACCAGCTAGCATTGCAGTGTTTATTTTCTTTCTTTCTTTCTTTCTTTCTTTCTTTCTTTCTTTCTTTCTTTCTTTCTTTCTTTCTTTCTTTCTTTCTTTCTTTCTTTCTTTCTTTCTTTCTTTCTTTCTCTTTAAACCCCAAATTGGTTAAGTGATATCTATATCTGAGTTTATGCTGTTTACAAAGGCTGCTGCACCGACAAATGGCAGGCTGCCACAACGGGACAACAAGATATGCAGACTATGCTGATGCCACAAGTTGGCACAGAGTAGCCGAACGTCAACCGAGCTTCATAAGGTGCTACTAAGAACAATGGTTGCCAGATGCATCCTGCAAAGCCACCATGGCATCTCACATAATAAATGGGCAGTGAGAGTGGGGATCAGCAAGACCAGGTTGGTTTTGAAAAGCTAGTTTTGCAGAAATATCACAGTCTACAGGTAGTCTTCAGCTTACAACCGGTAGTTTAGTAACCGTTCAAAGTTGTAACATATCCTCCCAAATCTACTTACAACCCAGTTTCAGCAGGGGTGGGTTCTAACTTACCTCGCCGCTGGTTCGCTTCCTCCCACGCTGTGCGGGCATGCCGTGCGGGCACGCCATGCAGGCATGCACTTTGCATGCGTGCGAATGTGCAGTGCCAAAAATTCGCAAAAAATTCCAAAAAATAAAAAGCCAAAAACAAGATGGCGGCGCATGCGCAGTGCTGGAAACTCTGCTTCTGTGTATACGCAGAAGAAAAAAATCAGCAAAAAATTCCCTCCCAAATATCCCCCCCCCAAAAAAAAAGTTCCAAAAAAAGATGGCGGCATCCACAGACCGGCTCCGTGACGTCACCAGTGGTTTGCTACCAGTTCTATAGAACTGGTGCGAACCGGGAGGAACCCACCTCTGAGTTCCAGAGTTCTGACAGCTACACACATACCTGTGGTCATTAGCTGGTTTCCAGCAAAAAATGCCCATAGTAATTCATTGATTTTCTCAATGATTGCCATACTCATTTAATGACCACCACATGAATTTAATGACCATGGTGTTTGCTTAACAACTGTTGCAAAAAAGTCATAAAATTGGGTCCTCTTACCTGGATGCCTCGACTTACTACTGTCATGACTTAAGATGGAAATTCCAGGCTCATTATGGTCGTAAATTGAGGACTACCTGTATACAACTGGACGTTGACTCCAATAATGTGGCTCCTAACTAAGGCCCTAAGAATCACCGAGGTATCATTAAAATATATGCCAATCCATTATAAAATATGTGCCAATCTTTTGCAAAATTAGCATTGTTTAAATCCAGTTACAGTAAGTTTAAAACTTCTATATATCTGGTGAATTCATTTGGAAATTATAATTGATATGTCAATTGATATTTTTTCTTCCATAATCTTTCAACCACAATTGGTGAATCATAATATTTTGTTATTTTCTCCCTTTTTTTAAAAAAACCAATTTAACTGTTTCCAACTTCTGTAATATCAATGGAACACATTTTTGCAATTCTGTCACATATTGCTGATACTTTCTGCACAATTTTACTACAGTCACTAATGACTGTAATAATTCATCCTTAATTAGTATGATGGTAGTGATAATGACAATGTTTGAATCATGTCGCCTAATATTGTTACATGTTTGTTTCTCAAAACAATTATTTAAAGAGAGATAAGAAGTAAGCAGTCATATATACAACATTCCACATAATCTCTCAAATTTCTAAACTCTACGTTTCTAATCCTCAAATTAACTTACATGAAATAAACAGTGTTGCAAACCTGGAATTAATGATCCTCAGCACCAAATTCCATTGATGATATTGATTCCTATTTATGAGGATCAAAATTAACTTCTGGGTTTTTCCCCCCTTGCTTCTTATTCCATTTAGTTTTGTTACCACAACTGTATAATCCCTTATTTTCATACAGATGTACAATATTTCTCTTGTTTCCATTATTAGGTGAATTATATATCTCAGTAGGATTTGGGCACCAGCCACTGAAAAACATCCACAGATGTTATTTGGAAAAAAACAAATTGAGTGTGTATTCTTCATGCAGCTGTAATACGGAAATTGTTGACTGCAAAATACTCAACCCTGATGGATAGGATCACTACCTGACACAAAATTAGTGTGCTTAAGGGCTCGACATATAACTATGTTTTTGAGCTCTGCCATACCATAACCTATTCAGTTTGAGAAGCAAGTGCTAACCAATGGCACTTTCAAATGCATTTTATATGCTATTAGTACGTCTCTCCAATCTGGAGCTCCAGGAAAAAATCGGTAGAGAATGAGAGGGAATAACTTTTGCAAATAAGAGGCTTTGCAGAACCTCTGGGAATAGGTCTGTGGAACTGATGGCTGTGTTTCCACCAATTTCTCCACCACAAGAAGAACAAGCTGGGAGCACAGAGTTCGTAGCAAGTAAACCTACAGGCGTGTGCATATCAACCATGCTTGAAGCACAAGTGGCTGGGGGAGACCTCACTTTTTCTCCAAGAGCTTAAAGAACAGTCCGTTGGGAAGTTTGATGCACACCAGCAAAGACCCGCTGTCATCACCGGCACAACCTCTATCTGAACAAACCAATCCAAAGTTCTTACCTGAGGCACAAATGACTAGGGTCAAATTATCACATTTTGGGTACCTTATGCAAAGATCCACCTCCCTTGAGAAGCCGTAATGCTGGAAAAGGTGGAAGGAAAGAGAAAAAGAGGATGGCCAAGTAGCAAGATGGGTGGGCTCAAATAATAGTAGTGATGGGTGCACCACTGAGAGACATGAAGAACCAGGTTGGGGGCGGATCATCCTGAACAAAGTCTGTATGATTTTTAAGAATCAACACCAACCTGATGGCATATAATCAATCAATCAATCAATCCATTAAATTAAGCTGAAGAAAATATCTGATAAGCCTACAGTGAAGGAATTGATCTGTCCCATGAAACTCAGTTCCATCTGCCCACAGTTGTTCAATTTAACAATGCTCATTGTTAACGTGCACGCACCCTCCCTCCCTGCTCTTTTCACTCTAATCAGAGTCAAAGGGATTTAAAATTGCAATACTAGCCAAGGACAAGTTGTCTTCAATGTCCATTCAGGGACTGAATGTTTTAAGGCTCTGAGATCAGGGAGGGCTGACGGCTTGGCACACTAAGTGTATTACAGCAGCAATTTATATAATTATATATTTATATTCAGCAATAGCAACATCAAGATTCAACCCTCTCCATCCCTAACAAAGGAACTGAGGAGAAATAAAAAACACATTCACTTACATGGCGATACTTAGATATTACAAAATTGGGAATAATGGTATTAAATATACACTTTTGTCCCTGCTGGATCTGGTCTTGGAAGTTTAGCTACAGTAGAGATAATTTGCCATATAAAAACGGTATGTAAGTTAGATAATGGCCACATAACTAATAATATAATGAAGTAAATTTGATTATCAGAAGCGGTTGATGTTCAAGATTGACATGTTACTTTCTTTGGGCTATGGATATATTCCAGTGATGGCGAACCTTTTAGACACCGAGTGCCCAAAGTGCACGCACGTGCATGCCCAAACTGAAAGGTATGTGTGCGTGCAAGAATGCATACATGCATGGACATGCATGCACATGTGCACGCATGCACAGAGATGCATGCATGCACAGCAGAGACCCGAAGACCAGCTGGCCAGTGGGAGGCAGGGCATCCCAACACCGGCAGCGCGGGCAAGAGATAAGATCTTTTTCTTTCGTGAGCTGTTTCCCTGCAAATGTTTCGTCATTTGCAGGGAAACAGAAGCTCACGAAAGAAACCCCACAGAGATCTGACCTGGTGTGACAGTGCGCATGCCAGAAGAGAGGGCTCTGGGTGCCACCTTTTGCATGTGTGCCATAGGTTTGCCATCACGGATATATTCTATCCCTTGTACACAAGTTTGTTGATTCTTTTTGTGCTGAATCTAAATGTGATTCCCTAAAAGGGAGGCATTTCAAGTGGAGTTTCATTTAATAGAAAGTCTCAGGGGAAGGAAACTCCTTTGATTCCAAACCAGTCAATGCTTATTATTCGCTCACTTTCATTTAATAAACAAGGGTCCAATTACTAGGAAAGGTAATTGCTTGCAAGTCCCATTGAAATTAATGGGATGTCAATAAATCATAACTAGCTTGAATACGGATTTCACAGTGAGTTCCACATAAGAAGGATTTCAGGAGCTCCAGAGAAGTCAGCAAACACCACTTCAGGGCTTCCTCCAGCTGAAACTTCTTAAATGGACAAAGTCAAGGTGGATGGAAGGAGGAATCCATAGGATATGAAATAATGAAATTCATTATTTAGGTTTTTAATTCCCTCCCTTCCAAATACTGTATTATTTGTGTGCATTTAAGGACAGCTTATGTTTGTTTCAGTGTGTTTTTCTGACTATGTATGCATCTCTCTCTCTCTCTCTCTCTCTCTCTCTCTCTCTCTCTCTCTCTCTCTCTCTCTCTCTCTCTCTCTCTCTCTCTCTCTCTCTCTCTCTCCTCTCTCTCCTCTCTCTCTCTCTCTCTCTCATCTATCTATCATCTATCTATCTATCTATCTATCTATCTATCTATCTATCTATCTATCTATCTATCTATCTATCTATCAATCTATCTATCTATCTATCTATCATCTATCTATCTATCTATCTATCTATCTATCTATCTATCATCTATCTATCTATCTATCTATCTATCTATCTATCTATCTATCTATCTATCATCTATCTATCTATCTGTCTATCTATCTATCATCTATCTATCTATCTATCTATCATCAATCTATCTATCTATCTATCTATCTATCTATCTATCTATCTATCTATCTATCTATCTATCTATCTATCTATCTATCTATCTATCTATCATCAGTAGCAATAGCAATTAGACTTATATACTGCTTCACAGTGCTTTACAGCCCTCCCTAAATGGTTTACAGAGTCAGCATATTTTCCCCAACAATCTGGATCTTCATTTTACCAAGCTCAGAAGGATGGAAGGCTGAGTCAACCTTGACCATGGTGAGATTCGAACTGCCAAATTGCAGTCAGCGGCAGTCAGCAGAAGTAGCCTGCAGTACTGCATCCTGACCACTGCACCACCACAGCCCACCTGCCCATCCATCCATCCATGTAGGTCTACAATTGTTAAGGATAGTCTGCTCAAAGTAAAAATCATGCTATGGAATAGTTGCCTTAGAACAGGGGTGTCAAACTCAAGGCTCACGGCTCAAGGATCCAGCCCATGGGGTGCTTAAATCTGGCCTGTGAGGCCGGCCTGGAAATAGCAAAGGATCAGCCCGTGGTGCCTCTGGCAGCCAAAGTGGGATGTGGGAGGCCACGCATGGCCTGCCATGCCCCATTTTGGCCGTCAGGGTGCTGCAGGAGGCGGCCGTCCCATCTCCCCCCTCCCTGGCTGGCCCGTGGAGGAGAACTACTGATCTGATCTGGCCAGCGAAGAAATCCAGTTTGACACCACTGCCTTATAGAATTCTGGGTCATGCACACCCTTTCTGGAACAGGCAGACACCCATATTCATAGATTTGGTTCAACTGCAGGTGCACCTATCTCAATATGGTTCCTAACCTGGGTTAAGACCAAGAGAATAGATTTACATTGAAAGTGTGCTTATTTTCTGTAGGTTTTGGTGAAAGTGGCTCTGCCAACTTTAGAATGGGGCAGAGAAAGAAAATGTCTTTGAAACTTCTGTGGACAGGAAAGTTTTCTCTTTGAGCTTTGAGATCAATTGCTATTCTCCATAGTGGGTGGAGCTAGCCGCCAAGATTGGGTATTGGCACAGCCTTCTAGCCAATTATGACTGAGTCTGGAAAAGTATAAAAAGTGGCTCTAGGCCTAGATTCCCCCTCTTTTGACTCAGTCACAGCCATTGACTAAGTGCCTTTTCATCATCTATCTTCCATTAATAATTGTAAGTTTTTGGTTCTATTCAGAATTATTATTATTATTATTATTATTTTTATCCTTTCCCTTTCGAGCTCCTCAGGCCCCCCTTTTCTATATGGCTATACCTGGGTGAAGCAGTTGGCCGCAAGTCTGACTGCTGCTCGCCCCTCCAGCCGAAGGCCCAGCAAGATTTTTGTTTTTTCTTTTTCTCCATACATTAATTTCCGGCTGTGGAGGGAGTGGGAAAGGGCCCCCTTATCACCACAGGGGACAGCGGTGAACTCACCACACATCTGGGCATGGAGCGAGGCTTGTATTTTTCTTTTTTCTGTCTCCTTGCCAGACACCAAGGGCCAACCTGACAGGTGAAGGCCTCTAACGTTGGTTTTCACAGCTGCTAGCCTGCCTGGGAGAGCCGAGGGGCCGAGGGGCAGAGAATGCTGCCAGATTAAATTTTTGGGTGCCTTGGCATCTGGCCGGTCCAGCGCAAGTGGTCCGAGCCACTAACGAGCCTTCCGATCCCCAGCTGACTCTCAAAGATAAAGGGATCGGAAGCAATAGCAATAGCAATAGCACTTTTCTTATATACCGCTTCATAGTGCTTTACAGCACTCTCTAAGCGGTTTACAGAGTTCAGCATATTGCCCCCAACAATCTGGGTCCTCATTTTACCGACCTCGGAAGGATGGAAGGCTGAGTCAACCTTGAGCCCAGTGAGATTTGAACAGCTGAACTGCTGAACTAGCAGTCAGCCTGCAGTGGCTGCATTTAACCACTGCACCACTTCAGCGCCGAAGACCTCGCTCGCAGCCAGGCCGGATTCGCGCAAGCCATCCGGACCGTTTTTGATGCTGCCTATAAACAGCTGACTGTAACCTTGGCCAGACTTGCGTAAGCGGTCAATGCCTCAAATAGCCTCTGAACACCAGCTGCTGTGCCCGAGAAGCTGACAGACAATTTGGCCAGACTTGCGCAAGCGGTCAGCGCCCAGCCAAGCCTCCAAACGTCAGCTGGAGACCTTCAAAGAGCTGAAAGCAATATTTTTGCTGGTTCCTTTTTTGCTCCCTGTCTTGTGCCTGCTTGCAGAGGAAGCTGGCAATCTGGGTGCTGCTTGCTGAGGGCTTGTTCCCTCTTTTTTTGCTTGAAACTTCAGAAATCAGTCAGTCTGCTCCAGGGGACTCAGAAACTGACAGTTAGTGGCTAGGCCTTAGCAGACTCCTTTCTCCTCGGCTGGAACTAATTGCCTCAGGAGACAGTCAGCCATTTTAGGAGTGCCTCGTGGGTGGCCGCCATTTTGAATTACACAGGACCGCCCACTTCAAAAAATTTTCTCTTTTCTTTTGAGGCCTCCTTTATTTAACTTGCCTTCTGTGCAATGGCTGACAAGAGCCAGCAATCTGGCAAGGCTCCTTTGATCCAAGGCCCTGTCGGTACCTGTCTCTAGTGCCTGGGCCGTCTGCTTCCATTTGAGCTTCTCTGCATTGCTCTGCTTGTCTTCAGCCTGGTAAGTGTGCAGGCAGTCTTTGAGAGTGCCGGTGGCCATCTTGAAGTCTCCCACAGGGTGGCAGCCATTTTGATTGCCCTCAGAATTGAAGGCACTAAGGGCGTGGCCTTTTTGTTTCAAATACCAAAAGTGGGCAGAGACCATATTGAAGCCACATCAAGGGCGGTGGCCATTTTGGATGCCCTTTCTTGCCGGTGGCCATTTTTAAGGCCTAATATGGGCATTGGCCATTTTGAAAGACCAACTATGGGCAACTGCCATCTTGTTGACCTCATTTAAGGGCGGTGGCCATTTTAAGTGACTGTTTGGACCTACTAATTTACCCAGGCCTTTCTGAGGCCTACCTTGTTGACAGAGGCCTTAGATAAATATGGATACTGTTATTCTAATTGAGCTGACAAAAATTCAGACTAGCTGCCTGTAGGTCTGCCTCAGGAGTACCTGTTAAAGCATCAACTTAGAATGAAGATTCTATCTATATTTTAAAAATGGCTTGAACAAGGGCTTTCAGCAGAATTTAGAAGTAGTAAGCTACAGATCTCACATAAAAGGAACAAATGAGCCTAGTGAGTAACTCCAGTAACAGTTTAAAACCAAGCTTTTTTTTCTGGAGTCTGTGAGCCCAGCATAACTGGAACTATATACAATGTATATAACTATATACAAACTATCAATTTTTTCCAGTATTTGAAAATATCAGTTTTTCATGAACTGAACTTTAAGACAAAGAGACCATGATTTGTAAATTGGAGTTGATTTTAAAATGATGCCTTTTACAAAGGATATTGCCCCATCCAGAGTACTCTGCCCTACTCATTTCTACCTAGCATCCCCCAGGAAGGATGCCAGGGAATTCTCATTAGCTCCCTCTGGCATTTGGAACCAGACAGCCCCACACTCCAGACAGCTCCACCCACAAGCCAAAATCAACCTACTGCTCAATCAGCAGCAGCTCAAGCGGATGTCCAAGCTAGGTCAATGGGGTCCATGGTGGTGACGCGTCGGATGGCCTGGCTTTGCAGCTGGCCAATTGACATGCGGTACAAGTGGAAATTAGCCTCTGCCCCGATCACCGGGCAGTCCTTGTTTGGTGAGGCCCTGAATCCCATCCTGCTTGAGACTAAGGACAAGCGCAAGGTCCTTCCCTCAGCCACCCGGAAAGCCCCTTTCCGTGCCACCCCCTTACCAAGGAGGGCTTCCAGGGGGGCCTTCCAGTCTTCCAATAGACATCAGGGTAACTACTAGGGACAGTATCAGGGGCATAGCCAAGGGCAATGCAGTTCCCATCAGAGATTCTCTTTGGGCCAACCCTTCAGGGGTAACCAATTCATACAGCCCTTTAGAGGGGCCGGCGGTCGCCCTTTCCACCAGAACAAGTAACCTCCGGCCGATCCTTCCACAGGGGGTCACCTGGCTCCCTATGCCAGTGGATGGGAGGAAATCACCAATGATGCATGGGTTTGTGAGACCCTGGCTTCAGCGCTCTCACTTGAATTCATTTCCACCCCCACCCCCCGAGGTTCTTCTCCGCTGCCCCTTGTCATCAAATTCTGCAAAACGGGTCCTCATGAATCAGGTCATCTAGCACATCCTGGACATTCGAGTCATCCACCAGGTGCCTGAGGACCAACAGGGGCAGGGCTTCTATTCCATGTTGTTTGTAGTGCCCAAATCCTCGGGAGGATGGAGAGCCATTTTGGACCTCAAGTGTCTCAACAGGTATGTCATCCATTAAAAAAAAAAATTCAAAATGCACACCCTGAAATCAACTCTGGCAAGTGCTCGGAAGGGAATCTACTCACATCCATAGATCTCTTGGAGGACTACCTCCACATCCCAATTCGGCCATCTCACCGCCAATACTTACGGTTTTGCTATGCAGGGGTGCATTATGAATATGGGGCGCTCCACTTTGGCCTGTCCTCAGCGCCAAGGGTCTTCACCAAGGTCCTGGCGGCCTTGACCGCTCACCTCAGATCCATTCCCATCAGGATCCAGTGCTATCTGGACGATATTCTCATCTCCTCGGCCTCCCCTTCTCAGGCTGAGAGAGATGTCCAGGTAGTGCTTAACATGCTGGAACACCATGGCTTCTTGGTCAACCGATCCAAGAGTCAGCTTGTCCCCGCCACCAGAATTGTCCATCTGGGTGCAATCATTGATTCCCTGGGGTGTAAGGTGTACCTGTCCCAGGATCGGAGAGACAGTCTATTGGCTTTAACCCAGCAAGTTCTGAGGCAAAACTCAGCTCCACTGAATTTGCTGTCCTCCCTCCTGGGCAAGATGATTTCGGCCATTCACATTGTCCCATGGGCTCACTTACACTCCAGAGACCTCCCAATGGCTCCTTCCCTATCAGCGTCAGGGAAGGGCCCATTCCCCAGTCAAAGTGAGACTCCAGCCCTCAGTCAGGAAGTCTCTGATTTGGTGGACCACCTCTGCTGTCCACAGGGGCACCTGCTTCCTTCCCCCAAGACAAATCTTAGTCATCACCGATGACAGCCTATCGGGTTGGGGGGCACACGCGGAAGCACAGGTGGCACAGGGCACATGGTCGTTAACTGAGACAACTCTAAGCATAAACGTTTTGGAGCTACGGGCTGTGTTCCTTGCTCTGCAGCAGTTCAGACCTCTTGTGGAGAACTCTCATGTCATGATACTTACTGACAATGTGGCCACCAAGGTCCACATAAACAGACAGGGTGGGACCATGTCAGGACAGCTCATGTCAGAGGCCATGTGGTTGGGGCTATGGGCAGAACAATACCTATTGTCTCTTTCTGCTGAACACATCTCTGGGGTAAGCAACGTCAGGGCAGACTGGCTTAGCCGGAACCAGATAGACCACTCAGAGTGGAGCTTACACCCAGACCTTTTCCACCAACTTGTGGGTCAATTCGGTCAACCTGTGATGGACCTTTTTGCCACCCCGGGGAATGCCCAGCTGCCCAGGTTTCTGTCCCAGTATCAAACTCAGGGGGCGGAAGGGGTGGACGCCCTCCATTGCACCTGGCCTCAGGGGTTGCTTTACGCTTTTCCCCCCATCCCCATCATTCCGCAGGTCATCTGGAAACTCCTGGAAGAAAGAGCCGAGGTGGTACTTCTGGCACCCAACTGGCCAAGGAGAGCCTGGTATGCCGACCTGGTCTCCTTGTCGGTCTCACCCCCATGGAGGATCCCTCCGACAGAGTGGTCGCTGCTCCAGGGGTCAGTGCAGCACCCAGAGCCGCACTGGTTGCAACTGACCGCCTGGCACTTGAGCGGCTCACTCTGAGGAGCCGCCAAATCCCTGAGGACATTATGGAGGTCTTGCTTGACTCTCGCAGACCATCCACGCATCGTATTTATGCAGCCTCTTGGAAGGCTTTCTGCTCATGGTGTGCTAGGGAGGGTTATTCCCCACTGGATCTTTCGGTCATAAATGTCCTTTAATCCCTATGCCAGGGGCTAGCTAAGGGTCTTTCCCCAAGTACCCTCAAACGCCAGATTGCTGCCCTGTCCACGGTGCTGTCTTGTCCCTCTCTGGGGAAACTCTCTGCTCACCCCTTAGTCTCCAGGTTCCTAAAGGGCGCAATGAATAGATGCCCTCCTGTAGTGCATAGGTATCCCACCTGGGACTTGTCCAAAGTGTTATTAGCACTCATGGGGGGGGGCGCCTTTGAGCCTTTGCACTCCGTCTCTCTGGCCCACCTAACATACAAGGTGGTTTTCCTGGTGGCTGTCACCTCTGCCCGTCGCATTTCCGAACTGGCAGCCCTTTCCATCAGGAGTGACCTCTGTGTGTTCCACCAGGACAGGGTGGTTTTGCGGTTGGATCCCACCTTTCTGCCAAAGGTAAACTCTTACTTTCATTGGGCTCAGGAGGTGGTATTACCTTCCTTTTACCCTTCTCCATCCTCAGACATTGAAAGACAGTGGCACCTCCTGGACGTGAGGTGCGCACTGGACACTTACATACAAAGGACCTCTGCCCTTCGCCCTGCCCTGTTTGTCTCTTTCCACCACATTTCCTTGGGGAGAAAAGCATCCTCTGTCATAGTGGGTCAGTGGATTCGTAATGTCATTAACACTGCATATGAACAAATGTCCTTGCCACGACCCACCAGGATTATGGCCCATTCCACATGCAGTGCAGCCACCACTGCAGCTTGGAACACGAGGGCTTCCATCGAGGAGATCTGCCGGACTGCCACTTGGGCATCTCCAACGCCATTTGTCCGGCACTACAGACTGGACACTTTTGCCTCTCAGGAGGCTGACCTTGGGCGCAGAGTGCTGGAACAGGTAACATTGGAGGGCGGTGGTCCCAGCCAGAATCAGGAGGCCCTCCCTGGGGACTAAATTACTTTGGTATGTCCCAATCTTGGCGGCTAGCTCCACCCACTATGGAGAATGAGACGTTGTACTTACCTGAGACGTCCATTCTCGTAGGGTGGAGCTAGCCGCCAAGTCCCTCCCGTGTTCTGGCTGGACGAGGAGCCTATTACTCGTATAGTCATTAGGTATCTAGGTGTATTAGTGTACATAGTTATCTTCTCTCTGTAGGTAGTTAGGTTAGGTAGTTAGGTCTCTCACATATCAACTCATGTGTAATTTTCTGTGATTGGACAGTTAATAAACTTGTTAGATTGATGGCACTTGAGTCTGGCATTTATCTCTCGTCAAAAGAGGGGGAATCTAGGCCTAGAGCCACCTTTTATACTTTTCCAGACTCAGTCATAATTGGCTAGAAGGCTGTGCCAATACCCAATCTTGGCGGCTAGCTCCACCCTACGAGAATGGAAGTCTCAGGTAAGTACAACGTCTCATTCTCTTCTCCAGCCTGTCTTTCACCAGTCAAGCCATTTTTGATAGCAAAGTGTTGGTACAGTGTCTGAGCAACTGTTTACTTTCTCCTCCAACTGGGGTTCCTCCAATCGGTAAATTGTGTGTTCACCTTATCTGTTTTTCTGATAATTTCACTTAACATTGACGAAATTTGTTATCTTATTCAATCTAGCAGAAATAGAGATGCATTGAAGTTTAATGTCCTCTCTTCCTTCTTCCCCCACTTCTCTCCTTTTTTTATTATCAAGACAAATTGATTTGCTTGTTGCTCGAGGCTGTCTGATAATTTGTTCATTGTTTCGGTCTCTGCATGCCACCGCATCTACTTACCCATGGGTATAAGGCACGAAGTGATCCAGGGTACTGAGGACTTCTTAAATTAAGCAGCTGAGATTTAGAAACTGAGTAACACTATGTCAATAACAGTTTCACAAAACAGAGATTTAAAAGGCAAAAAAGGATCTCAGGAGTAATACAGAGTGGTGTTAGCACGATTACCATCGTTTCCACATCTGAAACCTATATGCCATTGGTAAGATGCAAAGAAGGAATCAATGGCATGCTAACATATTACAATTCATGCAGGTGTGATGTGCTAATAATTTCCATTTTATCAAGCTAGGGAACAGGTCTATTTCTCCTTCACAGCCAGGTTGTCCTCTCTGGCCAGCTTGTGAACAGCTTCTATTCTTCCATGCTGCCAATGTTAATAAAGTGTACAGGGCTTGCTTTTAAAACTGGAATGGTTTGGGATCTGAATACTTAAAGGACACCCTGCCCTCACACAATGAGGTCCTATTCAGGGGTCTTCCTCATGTCCTTGCATGAACTGAGATGCACTGGGTTGCCCGCAGAGAAAGGGCCTTCTTAGGAGCATCTGTGGAGATTCTCAGTCATCCAGGTCATAATTGTCTCAAAGGTGTTTGAGAAAACGTTTTAGCAATAGCCATAGCACTTAGACTTATATACCGCTTCATGGTGCTTTACAGCCCTCTCTAAGCGGTTTACAGAGTTCAGCATATTGCCCCCAACAATCTGGGTCCTCATTTTACCGACCTCAGAAGGATGGAAGGCTGAGTCAACCTTGAGCCGGTGAGATTTGAACAGCTGAACTGCTGAACTAGCAGTCAGCTGAAGTAGCCTGCAGTGCTGCATTTAACCACTGCGCCACCTCGGCTCTAAACGTTTTGCTTCTCATCCAAGAAGCTTCATCATCAGAACCGATGAAGCTTCTTGGATGAGAAGCGAAACATTTTCTTCCTCCTCCTCAAAGAAAAAACAGTCCAGATTGCCATTTGAAGCAAAACGCACCTTTGAGGCCTTGAGGATGATGAGGAATGATGTCATCCTTCTTTCAATCCGAGTCAAACTCATCTGTTGTCAAAGCAGTTAGCTTTTCCACATGTATTAGCACTAGCACTAGCACTAGCACTTAGACTTATATACCGCTTCATAGTGCTTTACAGCCCTCTCTAAGCGGTTTACAGAGTTCAGCATATTGCCCCCAACAATCTGGGTCCTCATTTTACCCACCTCAGAAGGATGGAAGGCTGAGTCAACCTTGAGCCAATGAGATTTGAACAGCTGAACTGCAGTGCTGCATTTTAACCACTGCGCCACCTTGGCTCTATACTAAATACAGTATCTCCAAATCTTGTGACTGTTTTAGCTGCTTCTTACTATTGTTTATTTTTATAAATCGAACTTCATTCTGACTTTATGACAATGTCAAATGCGTGAAAGCACAGCTGAAAGATGCTCTATAAATTCCTGAAATGAAACAAATTGCTTTGCCTTCTTATTTTACTGAATATCACAGTTATGTTCAAATGTTGAATGTTGATTCTGTTTTTTTAAAATCAATTTTATCAATACATCTTTATTTTAAGGGCACTAGAAAATAGCCAGATTTAACAAAGGAGCCCAAAGAAAGTTGAAACCAATAATTGGAGAACTTTTAGGTTATTATTATTATTATTGGAGCTTTCCGTAACCACATCTCCTTCTGCTATGCTGGGATTACAGCTGCTATTATTCCCAATCATGTTGACAAAGAAATGATGGGAGTTGTAACTGGAGGGCTGCAGATTGGAGAAAACAGCATCACTGAGGTAGATTAACAGTGAAAGTAGACATTCTAGAAACACAGTGTAAATAAATAGGGGCTCAAATTAAAAGTATAAATTAATTCCACGTGCACTCAGGTAAAAGGGCCTTATGCTTGTAGATCTGTTTTATTAGAGCCTGCACTCATGAAAGCCCTTCTCATGTTCAAATGAAGATGTTTCTGAGTTTATTTTTGACATTATTTGTTGATTGGGGACTGAAGATGAGACAGTATGTAAACACCAAGACCCCACTTGGAGCTCTCACATCATCAGACATTCCTACAGGGGAGGGGGGGGGGGAGAGAGAGGGAGAGGGAGAGAAGGAGGGAGGGAAAACATGCATTTATATAAATATGTATATATCATATACTTCTCCATCAAAACAAGAACATCAAGTTATATCCCCAAGTGATATAATTATTTTTAGATCTCACTGCTGAAATTGTGTCTCTTAGTAGGGAAAGAGACGATAATTACCAGAGAAATCTGAAAAAGAACTTTTCAGTGCTTTTCCCTCCCTTCTTCTGTCCGTTTCCTAGCTGACTGCCAAAGTTCACGGGACCACAATATAAATCTGAATGTCCCTAATTCCTTAAAACATTCCAGTGAGTTTGCTGCTCTTAAATAACAATTTGCTGCCAACCGAGGCTGAAAAATGGATATTCAGAATTTACTAGGCAGCATGGAAGCTCCAAAAGGGGTTTCACACTGAGGCATAGAAGAGAAGGGTGGATGGAATAAGCAGAAAGTTCAGAGATGATGATGATGATGATGATGATGATGATGATGATGATGATGATGATGATGATGATGATGATGGTGGTGGTGGTGGTGGTGGTGGTGATGATGATGACGACGACGACAACGGGTGTTTTGTTTGGAACTTGTTCTGATAATTTTGGTTGGGCTGCGACTCTTGTTTTGTGAGGCAATTTTGACATCGTGAAGAGAATGTCAGGTTGCAAGTTCTGTTTTCCCTTCAAGATACATTTTGGAGAAAATCGATAATATCTCCAGTGGCAGCTGGGAAAAATAGATGCTTGTTAATTGCAAGCTTTGTTTTACCAGGATGATTTAAGCTCACTGTAAGCCCCAGCACTGGGGTTAAGACAGCTACTAAAACAGAATCAACTAGTTCTTCATTATTTTAGCTAAACTGGTTTCATGGCCACTGTTCCTTCTTTTTGTCCTGTCACATTTAAGAGTCCTGCCACAGGAGACTGGCTTTAAAGCCTTGAAACTCTTACTTTGAAGGGACCTGACTGACTTAAAAAGGATTGCTCCAGTGAAAATATCATGAGGACTGCAGCCTTTGTGGTGGTGTAAGCCCTGTAATCAGACTTGTCAATGCTATGGCAGTCAGCCTATGCTGAGGGAGTTTGTGTGAGCTGTGTCCTTCTTCTGGTCCTTTGTTGATAGCTTAATAGTATCCTTGCTGAGACATTTCCCAATTTGCCGGCAGATTTACATAACAGTGGAAAGCTTCAACGCTGTGCATAGAAGAGCAGGAAATATGGTCCCCTTGAGTAAAAAGTAGTAAGTTGTATTCAAGCATTTATTGACTTTTTATTTTTGTAGTGTAATAATTGATTGTAATCTTGGCATCAAATGCTATGTTCTTGGGGGGAAAAACCCGAAGGGGCAATCCCTGTATTTTGCAAGTTGCTAGTGATTAATGTTTCTTTGTTTCTGAATGAAGAATGTGTTGATAGAGTCAGTTTAGAGGCATTTATTTTAGTTACAGAAATAAAAAATGAGGAATCCGACTGAACATCAGATGAAGGGAGGAAGGAAGGTCTCAGTCATCCGAGCAACATCTGAGGAAGGCAGCCTTTGTCAACAATAGATCCTCCAATATTGTTGGTTTGTAATTCCCATTATCCCCGGCTATTTACCCTCCTGGCCAGGATGATGGAACCTGTCAAAATCTGGCTTTGCCAATTGCCATGGGGGTCAAAGAATGATATGCAACTCTAGCAGGTGACTGGTGACTTCGTCTTTTAAAAAAATTAAATTTGTTTTTTTAAAAAATATTTTAACTCTTGTATTTATGCTTTTATTCCACTTTTTATGTTTTTATTGTAAACCAACCAGTCATTTGGTGAGAGGGGCAGTGTAGAAATACGATAAACAAATCAATCCACATCTGAATAACGTTTGTGATTCCAAGGCTGCGAAGGTCTTATCTAAGTACTTTGGCTGATTTATAAAGGGGGAAAAAAGGCTCAATTAAGTCTTTTTGTGTCACCTATCATCTATTTTACTAAAACTGAAAATAACATACATTTAAAAATTCAATCTAGAAATCTCTCAGATGGTGTGTGTGTGTGTGAGGAGTTTCCATGGTCTCTCTTGTGGCAAGATCACTGCTTCAGAGCTAGCCCCATTTTTTTTAAAAAAAGTCTTCCTTCCATCATAAAAGGTCATATGTTCCTACTGACAGAAAGCAAAGCAGCTGATTCCCAAGCAGCCATGTACAGTATGTTGTGCATAGACTTTCTGTCCCTCTATCAAAAGACAAGTGAAATAAAACTTTCATAAATTTTTTTTTTAAAATCTGCGGAATCCAATCAGTCAGCGTTAGAGAATAAAATCTTGCTTAACTCACTCATATGACTGGGTCGCACAACTGACTATTTACAAAGCATGGTTGGTAAGACAAAATCTTATTTAAAAGTGGTTATTGTAGTGGTCATCTTGAAGTGTGGGAAAGAGAATTGTGGACTGCAAAATTTTACCAAGGCAGAACATCTGTACATTCATCTTTTATCAAGAAAATGGCTAGCTACAGTACCTCTCCTTAGCATTAGCCAATGATTAGCAAAATGATTGAGACATTATTATATATAGAATATATTCTATTCTAATAAACTTAAGAGATAAATCCTGTGCTAAAGTAAATTTATCCAGTTGGCAAGATTTCTCTAATTCCCTTTTCTCCTTCGAATAAAGCTTATTAAAGAAGACTAAAATTTTTGTTTTTTAGCTGAGCTGAAAGTGGCTGCTAAGTTTTATGATCTTAGTTCAGCTTTCCTTTGCTTAACATACCTGCAAAGAATTAGTTGTAAAGTTACTTTTTCGTCACTATTAATGGCAAATGGTCACTAAACCAGGCAGTCACTAAACAAGGACGATCTCATTCCAAATCCATACAAGGCATTAATAACATTCCGTTAATCATATTTTTGTCATTTTTGATATTGACTAGAAAGAAAATGGAAGAAAGTAGCAACATTACTATGGAACTGGTCAGTTTGCATTTATTTTTCCTCACTGTGGCATCATTGTTATCAATTCAATCCAAACCAATGAGCCGAGGCGGCGCAGTGGTTAGAGTGCAGCACTGCAGGCTACTTCAGCTGACTGCTAGTTCAGCAGTTCAGCTGTTCAAAACTCACAGGCTCAAGGTTGACTCAGCCTTCCATCCTTCTGAGGTCAGTAAAATGAGCACCCAGATTGTTGAGGGCAATATGCTGACTCTGTAAACCGCTTAGAGAGGGCTGTAAAGCACTGTGAAGCGGTATATAAGTCTAAATGCTATTGCTATTGCTAATCCTCACATTTGTGCCCTTATTTTAGCCATCATTTTGGGCCCACTTTCCAGAACCTGACGCTCTTCAGGTGTGTTGGACTTATTCACATATAGTTTCCAGCTTCATATCCTTTAGCCATGAGCCCGGGAGATATGGGAATTGCAGTCTAGTACAACTAGAAGGCTCTTTGTTCATTTTTCTGCTGTGTCTGGGATATCTCAACTGGGAATCAGGAGACCAAATGAAATAAAACAGACAGAAAAAAGAAGAAGAAAATGATCTCCTTGAGCACAGCAGCCAGCTCCATTTTAGCATTATATAGCACAGCAGGATAGGTTGGGATAGAAAAAGAAAGTGTCATCTATAAAATCTAAATATATTTGGAAGATTATTTTTTCATATTGCCTTGTCAGGAATGTCAGAGGATGTGGATACACTCCACTAGTCTGTTTATTATCAACATTTGTATATTGCTCTGTACTCTTTAAGATTTCAGGATGGTTGGTAATGTATGCCAAATTAATAAGTATATCAAAGTCAGAAGGATAAAAAAATACAATAATTAAAATAGAACAAAACCTCCTAATCTACTCCACCATCTATCTATCTCTGATAAATGACAACATGTTAAGATGAAAGGCTGAAAGGCTATAAATTAGGTTCATGTTGCATCTCCAGAGGAAGCATATCCATAGTCATAATGAATTTCGACCAACATTTTCCAGCATTACGAAATTGCATCTTTTTCAACATGATCTTGCAGATAGGAAGTGAGCCACCATATAATTAAGCCAGGAGTTTTCCAAGACCTCAGGTAAACAAATTAATAGGCAGTTGGTTAGACAGTATCGGAGAAAAACACTTCAGTCTATGTTGAGTCTGCATAACATATGCAGGTGGGCGAACCTGAAGAATTCCTCCCAACTCATCCACTCAGTTCTCTTTGTTACATTCCAGGACACATCTCCAAAGCACCTAAAGGCAAGGACAAGAACCAATGGATGGAAACTAATCAAGGAGAGAAGCCATTTAGAACTAAGGAGAAATTTCCTGACAGTTAGAATCAATGAAACGACTTGCCTCCAGAAGTTATGGGTGCTCCAACACTGGAGATTTGTAAAAAGAGATTGGACAACCATTTCTCTGAAATGATATAGGATCTCCTGCCTGAGCAGGGGGTTGGACTAGAAGACCTCCAAAGTCCCTTCCAACTCTGTTATTCTGTTACATCTATAGCACAAATGATACTACAACTGAGCCCTAAGATATATGAAGCAGTAATATGACAATTGCCTCTGAGTTTATGCAAAGTTTAGGATAAGTCACCACAACTGTAGGATTAAGAAGGAACATGTTAAATAAATAATAAATGCAGAGACTGAAATATTTAGCACAGGGGCTGGTTGCTCACTTACCTCGCTGCCGGAGCCATGCGTGCACATCTCCACTCTTTTGGGGGGCGCTCGCTCAGCGCGCGCCCCCTCACACAATTTTGCTTTTGCGCATGCGCGGAAGCAAAATTGCGGTGAAATCTCAAGAGGGGACGCTCGTGTGAGAGAGATTTTGGCGCGATTTTGCTTCCGCGCATGCGCAGAAGCAAAATTGACCCAAAATCACCACAAAAAATGGTGACGCGCCAGGTGGACCGGCAGAGAGGGCTCCGGAGTGGTTGCACAATCCGCCGCTCCCTACCGGAGCTGTGCACCGGGCAGCTCCGGCAGGAACCCACCTCTGATTTAGGAGCACCATATTGTCTGCTGGCACCAAGACAATGTCCAGATTTAATGAATAATATATTCTATTCCACCCAGATTTTTTTCATTTGATTCCAGACTTTTTGCTTTTAGATTATTGGCGAAGGCCTTTACTGCAACTACTATTCTACCTATTATGTTTATTTTATACGATGATCTATTTTTATCCGGTCTTGTGAAGGGTGGTGCACCTTAATGATGGGTAATTGGCATTACTTACTGTAGCTCCCTCCCCATGAGCGTGTTAGATATATGAAGCATAATAAATTATTTGTGATCTTGAGAAAGAAGAGAAGAAGAGCACCAAAACAGTTGCTTTCTTTCCTTGAATCACTGTCGTCGGACAATACTGAACAATTCACTGCTTTTCATTCTGTCTACTAGGAAGGTGCCAAGAAGCTGGAAAGAGCCTGAGAATGTAGGCCAAGCATGCAAGGCTCAGTTTTAGAGACAGCTCTAGTAAAATGCTTGTGCATTCAGCGCACATTCATTAATGTTTCATTCTTTTCATTATCAGCCAAACATTGACAGCACAATGCAAGAACTGTAATAGGCAAACCTAAATCATGCATTGGGGATCCCATTCCCTAATCTTTGTCTTTGCATGGTCCCAGACAGTAAATATGTTCTTGAATGAATTCAGACAGAAAATCGCTCTGTGTTTAGAGTGTTGTTACATATGGAATGAAACACAAACCTAATCAGACTTCAATATCATAGTTGGACTGCACTGATTGCATAGCTATACAATGGCTTCTCCAGAACTTGGACTCTTTAAATTATTATTTTTTTAAAAAATCTTTTTCCCTTGTTGTAATAAATTTATGATTGTACAGAAAATGAAGTCTCTTGGGCAACTCACCACCAGGTTGCCACGGATGATATGTCCATTCACATCAAGCTGTGAATAACCAACCTGGCCAATAGAGAGGAGGCGAGCATTATAATACAGAAGGGATATACTTCCCAATGATCACCATAGCCAGGTTGACCAATTATGTTTAATCCCTTGCCAGACTAGGGCAAAATATTTACTGCATTAAAGAACTTAGGATGGAGTTCTTAGATGCACTGACAAAAAGAGATTAGCAAAATCCGATCATTTTGAATGTCTTATGGTGTGCATTTCAAACCGAGGTTAGTGGATAATCATTGCCGTCTTATTTAGCTCGCCATCTTTCCTTATCTAAACCAGGGGCTGCATCGTACGGTAGTTAAATAAATTCTGCAACTGTATATACTGTGCAGGTACAGTAATGAAAATCAATGAAGGGAGATACCAAAGAAACAAATGGAAGTGCTTCTACATGTAAGTGCATTATTTGAAGTGTGGAGTTCTCTTCTGCATAATATGGTGATGGTTGCTGACTCTGACAACTTTAAAAGTAGATTAGACAAATTCATGATGATAAGGATATAAATAGCTGCTGGCTATACATTTGAATGCCATAAGCAGAGGATGCTGCTATGCTTACGTTGTCCTTGTAATCTTCCCATAGGCATCTTGTTCACTGTGAAAGCAGAAAACAGGACTAAACAGATGTGAGGTCTGATACAGCATAGTTTTAATTTCCTTTCAATCTTTTAATGAATCCCCAACACATTGACACAGATCACATACACATTTAGAGAATAAGAATCCAATTCCCATTGATGAAAATTAGGAATGAGACATATAAGATTTCTACAATTACAATCCCCAGTTAAAACATCAAAAAGGAACCAGAAGTAATAAGGTTCTGTTATTACAGCCACTCACCATAAAAACATTCTTAGCCTTCCTATTTATTTATTTATTTATTTGGAGGTTCTTCTATGCCGCCCTACTCCCTAAGGCAGTGATGGCGAACCTTTTTTGGTTCGCGTGCCAAAAGGGGGGGGGAATGCGGGGGATCACGTGTGTGCGTGCCCACACTCATAATTCCATGCACCCCTGCACATGCACGCATGACCCCCCTGCTCCCAGCATGCAATGGCACGCCCATTTTTCGCTCTCCCCAGGCTCCAGAGCCTTTCTAGGAGCCTGGGGAGGGCGAAAACGGCCTTCCCCACCCCCTCTGGAGGCTGGAAACAGCCTGTTTCCCGACTCCCAGTGGGCCCAGAAGGCCCGAAAATCAGCCAGCTGGTGCACACATGCACGCCGGACCTGAGCTCGCGTGCCCACCGATATGGCTCCGCGTGCCACTTGTGGCACCCGTGCCATAGGTTCGCCATCACGGCCCTAAGGACTCAGGGCTGAACTTCCTAGTGGAGTTGATTCCTAGTTCGGTCCACCTGGTGGGGCTGACATCAATCCTTTCTGCTTGTTTTGGATAAACTACATATTGTCTCTCTGGTAACAAATCTGGCATATTTCTGGCAAGATCATCTATGTATGTTTGCATCTGTACGTACTATATATAGAGAGATGTTCATTGATATAAAATCCAGGAAATATCATTCTGTATTAACTATTGTTTGAACATCATAGAGCCGTGGTGGCCCAGTGGTTAGAATGCAGTACTGCAGGCTAATTCTGCTGACTGCTGAGTGCCAGAAGTTCAGCGGTTCAATTCTCACCGGCTCAAGGTTGACTCAGTCTTCCATCCTTCCGAGGTCAATAAAATGAGGACCCAGACTGCTGGGGGAAATATGCTGACTCTGTAAATCGCTCAGAGAGGGCTGTAGAGCACTGTGAAGCGGTATATAACTCTAAGTGCTATTGCCATTGCTATAAACATTTCTATAAGCCGGATGCCTCCCTCCAATTCTTTCTTTTTCTCGGTGGCAGAGAATAGGGTTCTTTTAGTGCAAAGATGTGAGCAATTACAAATTAAACATAAATGTTATTAGTAAACCCATACCGCATATGTGGATGTGTCTATAGCCAGGTACGCAGATAGCTTCATCTCAAGGCTTATCCAGTGTGATGTGTTATTCATTTCTAATATGTTTGTGACTTAGAAATATCTATCCAAGCTATTAAACAGATTCAGTGTCTGTGGTTGGCATTCAAAGTAATGGGGTAATATAGCTGATTGGCACTGCTGTAATTACACCTAGATAAGTATTCATTTATTGGCAAAATAGTTTCTTACACAGACCTGACAGATTTCTTCCAAAATTACAGCCTTAGGACTCTATTATCTTGCTGTGCTTTTCATTAAATTGTGTAAATCCATGCAAAATCCAGCTAAGCAATTGTCTCAATCACATCTTGTGACACTGAATCCCACAAATCAATGGTAAATTTTAAAGCTCTTTCAGTTTTACTCTTTTTGATCCATTTTAATCCTCCGGGATTCTGTTCCATTCAACTTAACCCAGTCCATATTTATTGTTTCCAGTTCAATTCTTCCAGGTTTTTTCCTTGAGTTTTATTTGTCCAGACCAACCTTTCTGTGCATAACAAAGGCTATCTATATGCTTGAAAGAGCTACAGCCCTACTATCTGGCAGCATAGAATACAATGAAATATCTATGATTTATTTTTATTTATATAAAATGCAAGAATGCAGCACTGTATTAATTTTTAGGTAATACTTTACAACCTCAGGACAGCTACAAAAATTGCACATTATTCATTTTTGCTTAACCAATCTGACACCCTTATCCTTAGAAAATAGAATTAAATGGTCTCCTCAGCTTCAGAGCCATAAGAACAGTTACACTTAATTAGCTAGTTTAGATTCTTTTGGGTAAAAAAAGCATTGGTGTTTTATTGTATCCTTTAAATATTTCTTTTAGAATAGAATAACAGAGTTGGGAGGGACCTTGGAGGTCTTCTAGTCCAACCCCCTGCTTAGGCAGGAAACCCTACACCACTTCAGACAAATGGTTATCCAACATCTTCTTAAAAACTTCCAGTGTTGGAGCATTCACTTTTATTTACAACAGGGGTGGAAAGCCTATGGTCCTGCAGTTGATGCTGAAGTACAACTCCTAGAAGACTCACAGTGACAAGACAGTTCTAGTGCTAACTAGAACTTTTAGAGGATCAATAGCACTTAGACTTATATACTGCTTCATAGTGCTTTACAGCCCTCTCTAAGCGGTTTACAGAGTTCAGCATATTGCCCCCAACAATCTGGGTCCTCATTTTACCGACCTCAGAAGGATGGAAGGCTGAGTCAACCCTGAGCCGGTGAGATTTGAACAGCTGAACTGCTGAACTGCAGTGCTACACTTTAACCACTGCGCCACCTCGGCTCAAAGGTTTGTTCACCCTGATTCACAATATCACTCAGATTTATTAGAAGACATTTTTGATGACTTAGTTCTCAATACGATTTCCCCAGAACAGCTCCTTACCCCTCTGCCAAGTTTCCTCTCAATTTTTTAATTAATTTCAACTAGACTTTCAGCTTTCCCATGCCTTTATTCAAAGTCCAGCTCCTTTCTATTCCCAAATAGAAAGCCATGGAGAACGCAAGTCCAAACTCTTATCTCATACAAATTGATTGACCATTCAATAAACTGTCTCCAAACCCAGATTTCCCGAATCTGGTGCCCTCTGGAGGCATTGGTACTACAGTTTCCATAATCCACAATCGCCAGAACTCCTAGATAGAACCAGGTTGAGGAAGACTGGGCTAATTTCCAGCTTCTGTTCATACCTGGTGTTTTTGGATATTCAGCCCTGCTCGCCTTAAATTACAGATAAGTTAGGGGAATTGACTAGGAAACCCAGGGAATAATATTACGCTAAGGCAATTTTTTAAAATGGCCAATATCATGTACATAACCACAAGATTTACAACATGTCTATACTGAGGATAGATAGAGTTATCCAGACACAGTTAACTATCCATTCAATCTTTTGTTGGAAACCTTTGCTCTTTGAATCTATTTTGGATAACCCATTCCCACTTGATGTAACCCATGCTGATGTAACTTATATTGGGAAATGGGGTCAAGAGATGATGGCTAGGGAATGGTCTAATAAGAGACAGCATAGCCTGCCACTGGACAATACATGGGGCAAGAGGCCCAGAAGAAACCCTCACTGGGCTGTAAAGGAGACAGTGGGAAAATTGTACTTTCAGACTTGTAACATCCTGTTAATGTATCATTATAATAAAGTAGCATTAACTCATCTGATCTTGTTTCCTGTCTGGTCTACCTCAGAAGGCTGATAATAGTACAGCTAAAGCCCACTTGACTATTTAAAACAGCTTAAGTGAATAGGAAGCATTACAGGAGCACTCAGTATTGTTTGGGATGTCATTCTCACAAGAACATAATAACAGAAATCATTAATGCAATGCTAATAATAAATCAGTATGTCCTTTGTGCTCTTCATTCTTCAGAGTTCATACAGTAGTTATTCAGCTTTATTGGCTCAATAATGCAAAAGCTGTACAAAAAAAAAGAGTTCTGAGGAAGAAAATATTCTAGGCAACTCAAATACCAATATGGAGTGGAGAGGTCCTGAAAAAAATTAACAAAGCAATCCTCTACTGGTCTACTTAAATGTAAGCCTCTTCGGTCCTGGGGGAGTGAATTTCAAGACTGTGTGTATAGGAGGGCATCCTTAAATGTAATCAGTAGCTCTGTTAGAATTCCAATGTTGAGCTTTCCTTCTCCTATTTAAGCATACCTCTCTTTGAAGCCTCTTCTTAAAGCAGAGTTAAAGACTTAGCCAAATGTTCAGAAAATTAAGTCAGGACAGAAATAGGAAGAAGAATGTCCTTTCTCTCTGTACCGTATCATGCTGATCAGTAATAATTATAAAAGTAAAATGGATGAAGTTGCAATTCAGTACCGAGGACCCTAAAATCAGGGCAAGATAGGAGGTAAATTGTGAGAATCTCAAAATGATTTCCTGTTCATTAAAAACCCTTCATCTGAATGTTTTTGAATAAGGGAGAATGAAGTGGGGTTCTTATCCAGACAAGATCATTCCAGAGCTTTTGGAGGGGAAAGAAAATTTGCCATTAAAAATGAAGATTTCCAATTGGGGAGAGCTATTAGCTTCTACAACCGCATGAGTCCAGGGAGGGTAGAGAGACAAGTATTATCATGTATCCCATGATGTCATCATGTAGATAATGCAAATTGCAAATTTCTGAGGGTGATATGATGAATTGAAGATGGCTTTGCTAATGGATTTGACAACTGTGGCAAAGACCAAGAAACTGCTCAGTAGATCAGAACCTCTCCAGATAAGGAGAGGATGGGAGATCTCCCACATGTGCTCGGGATGGCTGCTCCTCGCAAGGGGACTGCAAAACAATGATTTTCTGAGGGTTTGAGTGCTGATAGATGACGAGATTAGCCATATATCTCCCATCCACAATAGAGATGTTTAAAGGACACTAAGTTAGTATGCCTCACTTTCTAATCGCTTTCAGAATTGATCATTAACTATTTGTAAGCTATTAGAGACCTTCAGGTGACAAGTTTGAAAATACCAGGTGAGTTTGACTTCTGTCCTGAATGGAAGAGAATTTTAATCATAAGCTTAAGAGGGTATTTATATATTCATAAAAGCGATCCAAATTATAAATTGTCATTGCAGCTTTTACTGGATGCTTATGTCCACGACAATTTAAAATAGTCATGTATCTGGTGTGTTCCAGGGAAATTGACAATTGTTTTTTGATCCCGTCTAGAAAAACCTCAATTTCTGAAATCTCTCTCCCTCCCTCCCCCCTCTCTCTCACACACACAGAGCAAAAGTGACCACTCCCACTTCATTTCACACATGGTCTGTGAATGGTAGTAAAAAATGGGATCAGGGGATATTTCAGCTCAGCAAAAATTGCTCACCATTGCTCACCAATACTAAAAAAAAAAAGTGTTCCTCAGCCCTGAATAGAATAGAAAGTACCGTGCGATTAAGCCCCAAAACTACCCTTAAGAGTCACAAGAAATCTTTGGTACTCTTCATTCTGGATGGAGTTACCCAGCCAGCTTTGCAAGATAATGTAAACGCAAATCTTTTCAAAGCAGTCCCCTAAGTGAACGTACTGTATCTCCGAGGGGTACCTTTTTGCCTGCTTGACTCCATTTGACATTAATAGAAGTTTCACAGCTAAATCCTGGTGCTCTAATCTGACAAATGTATCCGAATGGAAAATTGCACTCCCCACGTCTTCATACAGGAAGGGGGGGCATGTTTTGCTGTGTAGCAGCACATGCGCCACTAATCAGCATTTATAACATGGAGATCCTATTTCATGCTTTAAATCTCCAAAGTCAAGCAGAAAGAAAGTCAGTTCAATCTGAACTGTAGAGCCGGTTGCGCTATTCATTGTACAGAAATTAGCCCCTTCCTATTCATAAGCCATTCAGAAAATGATCTTTGATTTCTGGGAATGTCATTGTTATTCATAAGATCCATCAAATGGTCTGAAAATGATTTCTAGGTTATGGGTTGTTCAAGGGCTTCTTTTCCACAATTTTCTACAGTGTTGCATACTATGAATCCCAAAGTGCAGCTCCTATTATCTCTCCCTTTAAAACTTGGAGGCTTTTAAAAAATGGAAAGTATAAAAAGCGCGTACCACAATTTGCTATGAGATTCCAGTTTCTATGCGTAATTGAGAACGATTCTCTTATGCGTGGTTAGAGAAAGATGCTGTTGAGCCTCACATCTGGAATGTTATAATTGCTCATCCCAAATCCAAATCTTGGTTTCAAGGCTGTCTAAAACCTTATCGATGTGCGATGAACATAGCATGTTCAGTATACTGACCGAATTAGCCTAGACAGACATTAATAAGCAAACACCATCAAGTAATCATCTACAGGTTGATCATAACCTTGTTCCACTATTCAAACCAAAGTATCAAACACAATCAGATGCAGGGATAAAGTATGCAGGACCTATCTGCTCTAAGTAGAGAAGCACATTCAGAAGAGATGATCCACTCACATAGGCTTAACTGCTGTCAAAAGCTTCAGAGAGATTCAGGCAATGAAACTGCCTTGAATACAGTAGATGTTTATTAGATTAGGTGCTGGACACTTAAGTAGGGTATTAATGGAATAGATCCAAGCAATTATGTCTGTGAAGAATTGTGCAAATAGCTCACAGTGGAGCTCAGATGGTACTAGAGCAGGGGTGTCAAACTCAAGGCCCAGGGCCCGGATCTGGCCTGTGGGTGCTTAGATCTGGCCCATGGGGCCGCCCTGGAAACAGCAAAGGACCAGCCCACTGTGCCTCTGGGGGCCCTCCCAAGCTCCGTTTTTGCTGGCAGAGGGTTGCAGGAGGCCATCGCCGCTGAAATCAGGGCTTATGAGGGCTGCGGGGAGGGGGTTTCCAAGCTCCATTTTCACTGGCAGAGGGTTGCGCGAGGCCGTCGCAGCCCAAAATGGAACTTGGGAGCCTGTTTTCACTGGCAGAGCGCTCAGGCCACCACAGATGCCCCTGACACGAGTCACATCGAACTGGCCATGCCCCCCCTGCCCCCCCCCGAGGTCAAACACAACCCTGATGCAGCCCTCAATGAAATCGAGTTTGACACCCCTGTACTAGTGCATTTCTTGGACCAATAAGAACTATATTATTTGCCCAACACTGGAGAGCTTCACGGAAGTTGTTCCAGATTCCTTGAACCAGTCAGGGAGGAAACCTATCATTCACTCTTCTCCCTAATCATCATAGCATCTGATATGTAACCATACCAACAATACATCTGCTCAGATTCAGACCTGCCCCAATATTGCTCAGGCTATCGTTTCCCATATTTCATCACCTATAACTGCTCCGTATTCTTGAGGCAAAGCAGGCTACGGCCCAGGATAGCGAGTGCTTACAAGCAATGATTCAAGTGCCCAGAAAATCCTGTTAGTCCATATCTCAACAACGCCACTAAGTGAGGGTTCAGAAAAAACATTCCCCAGAGCTGTGTCAAATCCAATTGGACCCATTAACCTCTGGGGACACACCAACTTAATCTGGTGCTTGTCCCTGCAGGGGAGAATGTGCTGCCACAGAACAATGGTCAACCAGTAATGATCTGTCCATAGCAAAGTCACTAATTCTGGGAGTCTTGTATTCCAGTCACCCAGTTCCCATATATCAAATCAGATTAAGGATATAGCCTACCTCATAGATGGATTGCAAAACAATGTGTGTAACACAGATGTTGTCCAAGTGATAGGATGCTGCTTTCTGTTTTTAGCAATTATTTCTCTGAAGGCTCTAAAGCAGGGCTGTCAATCTCGCAGCTCACGGGCCAGATGCGTCACACGCTGGCCACGGCCACACCCGGTTTAGCAAAGGGGAAAAAAGTCGTGATACATCACGTGACACCACCGTGACAACGCAAGTTTGACACCCCTACTCTAAAGGATGCAAAAACAAAACAACCCCCCCCCCAAAAGTGACTCAGATGTCACATGGAGACCTGGGACCACAAATTTCCCATCCTGCTGTGATGCTTGAGAAGTGGGACCTCAGCGGAGATTATTCTGTACAGCACAAAATGAATTGTAGTGTTAGTCTGAGGCGGAGACTGAGGAATGTGAAAGCACAGGCACAGATTTTAAGAAACATGAAAGTGTACATGCACCCTAAACCCCATGACTCATATTGGTTAAGATGGAAAGCTTTAAAAAATGCTATAGGTTTAAACCTAAAGTAAACATTACGCAACTATCTAAAGGGTAACCTGAAGCCTGACAGAACTTTACATTTTGCAAAGCATTTTTTTTTAAAAAAAGATGTAAATTCAGATATGCATTTGATTTCCACAAAGACAGGAGGAGAGGGAGGGAGACACACACACACACACACACACACACACACACACACACACACAGAGAGAGAGAGAGAGAGAGAGAGAGAGAGAGAGAGAGAGAGAGAGAGAGAGAGAGAGAGAGAGAGAGAGAGAGAATCAGCACAGAACGAAGCTTCAACTGACTGAAGTAAATGAATGTAGGCCCACCTAGGGTGGAGTTATAGCTGCAGCTTCTCCAGTTGATTCATATTTCTTCTCCAAGCTAAAAATACCTTTTATAACTGAAGCCTCTCCTTTGAGCTTCCATCCCTCAGGACAGCCGCACTGAACTGCCTGGAGGGGCTTTTCTCTTGAACAGAGAACTCAGTAAATGTGATCACAACATACTTTACAGCATGAGGTGAGTCCCAAAGGAATCGCCCCCATGAAATTCCTAAACACCAAGGAAAGGTAAAGCTGTCTGTCTAATCTATGGAAATGCAACTTTCAGGCATCCTCAAACAGAAATGTGAAAGAACAAACTCAGCTTCAAAGGACAGCCTTCCTCTCTCTCCCTCTCTTTCCCCACAAAGAAGGGGGAGGGAACACTTTGACGAGATTATTCCCCCCCCTAAATTTCATACATAGTAATTACCAACTATCCTACAAGCACCCAGATTACTTAGCATAAATTGTCAAAGTAAATTGGCTATTCTTTCAACATTGATAAATTATTCTTCTATTGTGAACGCTGGCTTGATCATTCAAATACAGTAATTTTCATTTATTTAGTGTCTTCAACAATTTTGGAGTAACTACTGTGCGTTTTTTTTTTAGAAACCTATTAGGTCCTTGTTATTGTATGGCAAACTGGTCCATCCAGGTTTAAAACAAGATAATCAATGAGCGGGAGATGGAGGTCACATAGAAAGTAACTCTGAAGACAAATTAACAAGGCTGAGAAGCAAAATTAAATCTATAATAAGTGTTATCCCTAGGCAAATTTTTGTCACTTGATTCAAATTTCACAATGGGGTGAGACTGAATCTGGGAGGTCAGGAATAACCATTTCCAATGTTATTGAAGAAAGCCTTTTAGCCTACCTTGGTTTTCTATTGTCCTACATAACACTAATGGTTTTACTCCATATGTATTCTCCTCACAAGAGAAAGAACATCGAGTGAAATACCGTAAAAAGCCGGCTTTCCATAAAAAAACCAATGCAGTGATAACTCAAAATGCACTTAGGATCTAAGTATCCATATGTATTCATGCACACAGAAATGCACACATATGTAAACTTTATGATTGATTTCAACTTTATGATTGAAATCTAATCACCTTTTGCTATATTTTCTTCACCAGTCTATTTGAGGTTGCCCAGAAACTAAATATATGGGGTTTAAAATGCTTTGCATAATTAACTATCATCTATCTATCTATCTATCTATCTATCTATCTATCTATCTATCTATCTATCTATCTATCTATCTATCTATCTATCTATCTATCTATCTATCTATCTATCTATCCATCCATCCATCCATCCATCCATCATCTATCTGTATCTGTATCTGTCTGTATCTGTGTCTGTGTCTAATCTATTTCCTCGCTGTACTTGTTTAGATTATGTTTTCACAATTAATGCATTTCTGGGAGTTTTTTTATTTTATTTCGGATTCAGAGATCAAAATGATCTAAACTGCTTGAGTAACTGCTTGAGTCTCTATTGCAGGTAGGGTGCCTGGTGACATTTCTCTCCCCCACATCTGTACATTTAAATAAGAATATGGAAATCCCCCCCCCCAAATCTGTGTGCTCTTGTTCTCTTGTCTTATGATGGATTTGCCTTTTTGACAATTGGCAAACAATAAGCCTAACAATATGCTGCAAGGAAGATTATTTATGACTAAATAGTTCAGAATATGTACTTTTACTTTGGAATGTGGTTTCATATTTTTCCATGTGGACATATAAATATGCAAAAATGCACTTAAAAATAACAACACCCAAAAATACTCGGTTATAGGGAAAAGGAAGTCTTCAAACAGTAATCTCAGATATCAAAACATCAAGACTTGAGCCAAGACAGGGAACAAAATTCATTATCCTAACAAAAAATGTTAAGAGTTTTACACACATATGCACAACGGATATACAAAAGGATCATATAAAATCGTGTACAAAGGATCATATGAAAGGTTGGTCACAAAAAACCTTTATAAAATATAACATATTGTACATTATATTATACATACAATACACATAATATACAAATTATATTATATGTATTATATGTATAATATAATGTACAGTATATTATATTTTATAAAGGTGGTTTGTGCCCAGCTTTTCATATGAATATACAAATTATACCCATGTATAGAGATACAAATGTAAATTACATCAATGTAAGAGAAGTGTGGGCTAAATTAATTAATTAAAACTTTAGTGGATTTTTGAAATTACAAAAGAAGACAGATGGACAAAATGGACTAAGAACCTGTGAAACTAATGCAGATCATACAAAAACTGATTACAAATTGATGATATGCTAGAGGTCACCTTTAAACCATCTTTTTTTGTGATTGACCACAATTTGGTTCCACTTTTCATAAAGATGAAATAATAGTTGCTTTTGCTAGCCCTGCTGCATCTTGTCTATGGAACATTCATTCATGCAATGGTTGTCTCAAATGTGCTTTTTCCAAAAGTCAGCTGGACTTCTTCAGTTAGTTAGAAAGTTAGTTAGAACTGAAGAAGCTTCTTGGATGAGAAGCGAAACATTTCCAAAGAAAAAAACCAAGAAAGTCCATTTGCCTTTTGGAAAAAGCATCTTTGGGACAACCTGCTGTAACTTCTTTTAAATAATGAATAAATTATACCATACAAATATTTTTCAGAAATATTAAGTGTTTCAAATGTTTTGGACTAGAATCATTAGGACTGGAATTCCTATCATTCCTCACAATTAGTCATACAGTAATTGTTGAAGCCAAGCCAAAAATGGAGGTTAGATTCCCTGATATATTTATTGTGATTTATCAAAATTCCTAAATCCATCAGGTGTTTGTGATGACATTTGGCAAGGTACAGGAAAAGGAAGTCTTTGGTCCACAAACCTAACTGATCTACCACATTGGCCCATCTGACTTGTGATTTCTGTCTCCTGAAACCTCCCTCCAAGCCTTTCTGCCTCCTGCTTTTAAAGCCAGGGTATCCAACCGTGGCAACTTTAAGACTTGTGGACTTCAACTCCCAGAATTCCTCAGCCAGCCATACTTTAAGTCCACACGTCTCAAAGTTGCCAAGATTGGATACTCCTGTTTTAGAGTAAGAGCCCTGCTTGTAAGAAGCACAACTAGAATACAGTTCTGTTCTGGCAAGTCATGCCTACTTCAAAGAGGAAACCTGCAGAGTGAATAAAATTGACAAGGAAACTATCATTGGGCACCTGCAAGTTTAGCTTTGCGAAGAACTGGGTATGTCTAGTTTAATGAAAAGAAGGACTAGGGGAGACATGATAGCAGTGTTCCAATATCTCAGGGGTTGCCACAAAGAAGAGGGAGTCAAACTATTATCCAAGGCACCTGGGGGTAGAACAAGAAGCAATGGGTGGAAACTGATCAAGGAGAGGAGCAACCTAGAACGAAGGAGAAATTTCCTGACAGTTAGAACAATTAATCAGTGGAACAGCTTGCCTCCAGAAATTGTGAATGCTCCAACACTGGAAGTTTTTAAGAAGACGTTGGATAACCATTTGTCTGAAGTGGTGTAGGGTTTCCTGCCTAAGCAGGGGGTTGGACTAGAAGACCTCCAAGGTCCCTTCAAACTCTGTTGTTGTTGTTGTTGTTGTTGTTGTTATTATTATTATTATTATTATTATTATTATTATTATTATTATTATTATTATTATTATTATTATTATTATTATGAGAGAAAAAATGTTTCGAAGTATGCATAGCATTTTAAAAGTGTTGCTTTCTTGGAGCAGGATCATCTCATTGGTGAGATGAATTGAGTAAAGTGACTCTATTCTATACTGAGGAATAGTTACAATATCAAATGAAAGTAGGGAAAACCTGGATTCACTTATTAGGCTTTGACCAGTCAGTTTCTTCTCAGTCTAATCCAGCAATTTAAAGACTGTTTTGAGTGTGAAAGAGAGAAGAACAACCATATACGCTATAGCATGCTCTTTGAAGAGAGGACAAAAGAAAATAAAAGTCATAAATATGGAAATAATCTCATTTATGCTATGCATGTGGTTGATGTGATCCTAGCTCATTGATTTACCATCCTATATGATTGAGTATCTTGAGTTATTAGCAGAGTTAGTCACCACTAATAACTGTAGTGATATCAACACTAGCTACTAATATCTGCAGATGTCCATATGATCTGAGATTTCAGCCCACATTATGAGCTGTAATTTTTATACTGGAAGGAAAGAGAAGGAGAAAATGTGGACAGTGGATAGACTCAGTTACAGTGGCAATGCGTGCATTATTGGAAGACCTAAAGGAACAGGTTAGGAAAAGATCCTATTGGAGAATATCTATGTAGTTGCTAAGACTCATTGTCACCAACTTGATGGCACACAGTCAAAATCAAGAAAATATTTATACAATGAAGTCCCAAGGAAAGGGCATATTGATGGAGCAATCAGTGACAGGAAATATTGCCTGAAAAAGTTGGGTGGTTTTCAATAGTATAGATAATCCTCAACTTACAACCACAATTGGGACTGGAATTTCAGTTGCAAAGTGATGCAATTGTTATCAAGTGAGTCATCACATGACTGAACCCGATTTTATGGCCATTTGTACTGTGATCATATCACATGGATATTAAATGAATCCAGCTTTTCCCATTGATTTTGCTTGTTATAAGCCAACTAGAAAGCTTGCAAATCATGATCATGTAAATGGCAACCAGCTACCAAGCCCCCGAATTATGAAGCACAGGGATGGTATGACTATTGTAACTTCCAGTACAGGTCATAAATCACTTTGTTTTGGGAATTGAAATCTGCTGCCCTAAGATCAAACCATTGTTAAACGAATGTTGTAACTCAAGAACTACCTATAGGTTCTACAGAAAGAACTTTGCCATGAAAGCCAAGGAAAGGCTGATAATCATATTCTGTTTTTCAACTACCACCCCTCAACTTCGTAGACAACCTGCCAGACAAAGAACTTACAACAAAAATAAAAAGAATGCACTTTTTTTCTACTTTGGAATAAAAAAAAAAAAACCAAATTGGATCACAAGAGTTTCAACACAATGAAAGCCCCTGGAAGCACAATTAAAAGATCCAGAGCTTGATGTAGTCAAAAGAGAAACTGCTTTGCCTAGCCCGGGTGTCAGCAACCTACAGCTCCAGAGCCGCATGCAGCTTTTTGGGCCCACTGCTGTGGTTCCATCGGGTGATCCCACCACTGGCTGGCCCCGCCCCTCACCCTCCTCTCCCAGTAACTCCTCGCCTGGCCTGAGAAGGTAAGGGCAATGGTAGGAGAAGGAGAAGCGGCTGGGGCAGAGATAGAGAGATACAGAGAGAGGGAGAGAGAGAGAGACAGATACAGAGAGAGAGGGGGGAGGGAGGGAGAGATGTCAAAAGGGTTTTGTGGTTCCCGGTGTTTTTTAACAACCAGTTCTCTACCCTAATGACCGGCTGGGTAGATGTGGCTAGGGGGTCATGTGATGGGTGGAAGTGAGTGTCGTTGAATTGGCCACGTCCACCAAGGTTTTGTGGCTCTCGGTGTTTTCTTTTCTGTGGTAAATGGGTCCAAATGGCTCTTTGAGTGTTTAAGGTTGCAGACCCCTGCAACCCTAGCCTCATCTTGATTTGTTTTATTTCTGCTTGAATCTGAACTATCACATAGAAGAAACCATAACTTTGAGCTTCTTCAGTTGAAGGAGGGCAACTACAATGCCCCAAAAGACTGTGAGTAGTCTCCTTTTTCAAACATGTCAGAAAAAGAGCCTAAAAGTGAGTGGAAACCTATTAAGGTTACACAATGAAGACAAATACAGCAGCTGTGTTGCCAGAGTTCTAGTCTATGCGTAAATGTAGTCTAGCTTTCTGATTTAAAAACAGGCATTTAATAAGTCTCTTATCATTATTTTAACATTAGGACAGATAAGTGGCGAATATTCTGCATCACTGTTCTCAGAGGTGGGTTCCTACTGGTTCTAACCAGTTAGTAAACCAGTTATGACCTCATGGAGCCGGTTCTGTCGGTGCCGGTCCGTGGGCGCCACCATCTTGTTTTTTGCTTCTGCACATGCGCAGAAGATGAGTCTTTGGCATTGCGCATGCGCATGCGCAAAGCGTGCCCGCGCCCACACGAGGTAAGTTAGAACCCACCCCTGACTGTTCTGCTCTCCAGAAAAATTAATCTGATTTACCCCTTCCATTTCGATTCTGCCAACCCAACTCTTAAAAACTGTTTTGTATTTTCTGTGTTTTGATATGGTCTATTTCCATTTGTCAATTGGCGTGTATTAAAAGATTATTAAACTCCTCCATACCCAGAGCCAGTTGAGGAGAGGGGGAGAGATTGGGGGGGGGGGGGATAATGGAAAAACTTTGTTAAAATGTTAGGCAATGGCTAATATAGTTATCATTATTGTGCCCTTTATATCTACATTACAATTTTGTCACTGGCTCAATATAATACCGGGAAATTCCCTTAAAATAAAAACTAGCGAGTGTGTTATGAAATTACAGCCAGGACAGATGGCCAGATCCTGTCATTGGAAATAAAAGTAATGTTATAAGTGTATAACTCCATTGGGGAAATTGAGTACCATAATAAAGTAGACTTCCACTTTCCGCAATGAAATTCAATGACTGTTGAGGAGTTTAGGGTTTAGAAAATTGAAAAATGAAACCTTTGGTTTTTCGCTGCTGTTTGATGATGTGTAGCAAGTCCCTTTATGGACTGAGGCTAACATCCAAATAGTAACAAGCTTGCAGTGAATAGAGCCCACAGAGGATAAGCTACTAAATCTTGCAATAAAAGCTGTGTGATTTACAGTAAATTCCAGAGGGCTGACAGCACCACAGCTGAGGGCATAAACACTTCTTTCATGACTGAGGCTTCAGTCAGCTCTGTCTGCTGTGAAGTACAATTGAGCAGTGAGGCGTGCTGCTTACCAGCAATGACTTTGATAAATAACTAGGAAGTCCCACTGTTGGCTTAAAACTAGAAGTTGTTCAGTTGCAATTCTGCATTTGTCCTGCTTTAATGGGTATGGAAGTGGCTTTAGCTGTAATCTGTCAGTGATTGATTAGGCCTTCCCGAATCCCTTCTCCATTCAGTTTGCAGCTCCCTGGCTGGCCACGGTTAAAAAAAACCAAAATTGGTACATATCTGATTGCCCGCTTATGAGGAAAGTAAACACCCTTAATTCTGCTCAAGTGAGTGTGAGTTAAACGGCCACAGCTGATAAATTGTGGACAACAAGGTGATGCGTCTGAACAATTTAGCGCATCCGCACGTGCTTGGCTTTTGCTGCAGCTTAAAATTCCAATCAGCCAAAAGCATTTTATGTACGGGCCAAGAGGCCAACAATGGTGGAGAATATTGAGGGTGACATAGGAGCTTTCTTTGGGTAAACTGGTTGGGGGCATTCATTAAATACACCAGCCAAGTCAGATCTGGGAGAAGACCAAAATGACGAGGCTAGTTTATTTATATATTAATATTAATCTCTGGCTCGAATGTTGTCAGAATATCATCCACTCTGAGTTTGGGAAGGAAAAAGCATTTTACAGTTGGTAAAATTGGTCATCTGTGAGCCAAATTTGGCTGAGTTACCGTGATGTCCTGGCATATTAATAAACATTCCAATGTTGTTAAGTACAAGGTGTCAGCAACAAAATGCTGACAAAGGAAATTTTTTTATGAGAAATCAATTCAGATTGGAGAAAACTTGATAGGGATTCTACAAGCATACAGGATTATGTTGTAGAAAGGCAGAGATAAGGATGCTAATTACCGTATTTTTCAGAGTATAAGACGCACCGGAGTATAAGACGCACCTTAGTTTTGGGGGAGGAAAATAGGGAAAAAAATCTACCTACCAGGTATTCATCTGGCTAGCATCCTTCGTCTGTTCAGCTTCAGCACATTATTTTATCCTCTGGTTAGGGCTGAAAAAGCCTTTTTCAGAGGAAGTAGGAATGAAAACAAGCCTGCAAAGACTTAGGGCTGGAAAAAACCTCCTTCGGAGGGAATAGGAAGCCAGGAAGATCGTTAGCACCTCGTTAGGGCTGGGAAAAAAAGCTTCAAAAAAGCTACATTCGAAGTATAAGACGCATCCAAATTTTCAGCCTCTTTTAGAGAGGAAAAAGGTGCGTCTTATACTCCGAAAAATACGGTAAGCAAGAAAGTTCCCAACTGTTCAAGAGAGAGGAAAGAAGTCTCCAAAGATGGAAGAACTGAAAAACAAGTTTCTCCATATAGATTAGAATTGCTTTGGTGATTGAAGCAGCTACTAAACTGGTGCAATAAACAAACTAGTCAATGATCTGATGGAAGGTGGGCCTTAGAGCATGGGTGTCAAACTCGCAGCATCACGTTGCCATCATGTGACATATTGTGAGGTTCTCCCCTTCGTGGAGCTGGGGTGGGCGTGGCCTGCACGTGACACATCCGGCCCGTGGGACACCAGTTTTGACACCTCTGCCTAAGAGGAAGAATATATGGAGAAACTATGTAGAACATAAAATCTGTTCATGTGTTACTCCCAACAATATCTCAGAAGGCAACTACATGCTGTAGTACTACATACAGGAACTACTACACAGAATAGCGAGATGAGTTTTTCATTCTGAAATTGCCTCTTCTTTTTTCTCCATTCCGTTTTATGCTTTTCTTCCTTTTGGACAATCAGTTCTGATTTTGATTTTTATTGTCAAAGCTGACCAGTTCTTGTGGCCTATATCCGTTAAATTGTTCCATTGTTCCTTTTGGATTGTTTACAGTGACAAGACAGAAAAAAAAACCATTGGAGAAAAGAGAATGGATGTGTTCTTATTCTTGTTTTTTACATATATGTGTGCCAGTATATTGCATGTACTCCTAATTGGGTAAGGTGACCAGATTTTAATATTTGTAAAGCGGGGGGGGGGTTTCTAGGGGAGCAAGACAGGAGGGGTCCGTCTCCCTTATCCCACAGCCCATCCACGTGAATAAAGGTGGAGACACAAATCCAGGATTGCTTTGCTGCAGCTTTGTGCACCCCCCCAAACACCCCCCGTTCATCGCAGCTCTTACCGCTGCTCTCACTCCCTGCCTGGCTGCAGACTCCACCTGCCTTCCCGAAGCAGCGCTGCCGCAGTTCACTTTTGTTTCGCGGCGGGAGAAGGAAGAAAGCGGGCAGTGAGAGCGGCAACCTCTTCCAAGCGCAGGCCTGGCCCTATACCCGCCCGGGGGGCTGCCGCCCACCCGGCCACCAGCGGTTTCCGTGCCGCACTTGCTTGGCGGGACTTTTTTGAAACGCCGTGGGACGCGGGACAAATTATTAAAAAGCGGGACTGTCCCACCAAAAGCGGGACGTCTGGTCACCTTATAATTGGGGGGATTTACACAATGGAATGTTGGCTAGCAAAGTAGTTTCTAGATTGAAGAGCATAGCTTGTATTGAATTGCGTGAACACACTTGGGGTAAAACTGGGTTTTGGTTGCACTTCTGGAATATTGGCCCGAACTGACCAACTTTATCTTACCATTTACAGGAAATGTAGTACACGACACAGATATAACTAAAGAGAATAGCCCAATCTCTACCTTTCTCTATTACAAAACTTTTTTTTTTTTGCTTTCTGTTTTTAAAATTAAATCCATCAAGGATTTACAAAATGGTGTGGTTATATAGAGAGGAATTGGAGGGGAGGGATGGGTCGAGCAAATTAAGATATATAAAAATGGTGCAGTGATTTGATTACTATCATTCTGTCTTTTTTATTATCGCCTTCATTCCCTCCTTCCCCCTTTCGGGGAATCTCCTGTCATTAGCATACATCTCAGAGATTTGAAAATCTGAAAACTCTCTGTAAGGCCTACTGAAAACAACCAGTTTAGAAATCTAGTTTGTGGCATTAATAATAATGCTAGCACAAACAGTATGGAGCTTCCAGGCGTTTGAGCTGCCTTTCTACATGATCCTATCTATATTCTTTGTTTGATTACCCACCCCCCCATCCGCTACCCCTCACTATTGTTCTCCCTGAATCAGCAGTCTTCTTGTTCAACAGTCTTCCAGTGGAATGTGAGTGTATTTGAGGCTCACCTGTGCAAAGAAATGTAACAATAATCTCTTCCTTCCAACGAGATAAGGGATGGGATTGTTCTCTAAGTCTTTCAAAAGGGAATGCTGTGCGGTGATGCAGTGTGTTGGTCTTCAGGTAGATCCCGAACGCCATCAGTCTGCTAAACAAATAATTCCCTCACCACTGTCAAACACAGAGTCTCTGTGGAGTGGGCGGCATACAAATGTGACCAATAAATAAATAAATAAACTATTCACTAAGGCTGCATTACTATTACTATTAGTCTTCTTATTGTTCCTATCACCCATCTCCTCCCACTTATAACTTGTTGCTTGTATCCTTACGATTCATATCAATATTGATTGTTTCCTGATTGCTTATTTGTACCCTATGACAATCATTAAGTGTTGTACCTCATGATTCTTGACAAATGTATCTTTTCTTTTATGTACACTGAGAGCATATGCACCAAAGACAAATTCCTTGTGTGTCCAATCACACTTGGCCAATAAAGAATTCTATTCTATTCTATTCTATTCTATTCTATTCTATTCTATTCTATTCTATTCTATTCTATTCTATTCTATTCTATTCTATTCTGCTGTCATTTGTGGGCTGTGGTTTATCCTGCAGATACCGCCAATCCATTTAATTAGATGAGGGTACTACTGTAGGGAGAGAGACAACCTATTCTTCAATGCACGTGAAAGAAGAACAAGAAGCAATGGATGGAAACTAATCAAGGAGAGAACCAACCCTGAACTAAGAAGAAATTTTCTGACAGACAGAACAATTAGCCAGTGGAACAACTTGCCTCCAGAAGTTGTGAGTACTCCAACACTGGAAGTTTTCAAGAAGAGATTGGACAACCATTTGTCTGAAATGGTATAGGGCAATGATGGCGAACCTTTTTTGGTTCACGTGCCAAAAGGGGGGGGAATGTGGGGGATCACGTGTGTACGTGCCCACACTCATAATTCCATGCACCCCTGCACATGCACGCATGACCCCCCTGCTCCCAGCATGCAATGGCACGCCCATTTTTCGCTCTCCCCAGGCTCCAGAGCCTTTCTAGGAGCCTGGGGAGGGTGAAAACGGCCTTCCCCACCCCCTCTGGAGGCTGGAAACAGCCTGTTTCCCGACTCCCAGTGGGCCCAGAAGGCCCGAAAATCAGCCGGCTGGTGCACACATGCACGCCGGACCTGAGCTCGCGTGCCCACCGATATGGCTCCGCATGCCACTTGTGGCACCCATGCCATAGGTTCGCCATCACGGGTATAGGGTTTCCCTGCCTGAGCAGGGGGTTGCAGTAGAACACCTCCAAGGTCCTTTCTAAATCTGTTATTCTGTATATTTTCTCTCCTCATACAGTTCGTAGTATTATCATAAACAGCTGCCATTCCTTCTGTAATAATTGTTAGATCCATAAATGTAGAAGAAATGAGGATTAGAATAAAGTACATTTTCAACCTAAATAATTTGTCCCAAGGTTTTCATTCATTGGCCTGGTAGTTTCCTCGTAGTATTATTCAATTACTATTTCCTAAACACCAATACTTGGAAAATCTATCTGGACATCCCTTGCTAATTATCTATTTCAACAAGCCAAATTAAAAATATGGAGATGAATCTCCTTTAAATGTAGGACAGGATAAAAGCAGAACACGAATAGTGGCAAAGCATGGGCTTTGTATCCAATGGTCTCACTTGACATCAGTCAATATTCTGTACTCCTAGGAGAACCCCTGCATCTACATCTAACTACCAACCCTATTTTTGTCCTGAGATCAGGCCCAAAACATCAATCCAAGTAGCAAGCCATATTCCAAAGCTATTGCCAGCCTCTCCCAATGTTAAAGCATATTAACAAATCTATCAGTCTCCCCAGCAAAGCTTGGCAGGACTTCCACCACACTCAGCATTGCACAGCGTGGCAGATCATGGCTCAGTTTGGTTGGGAGGCTTGAACTTGGCTGCAAGCCTCTCAGACACACTAACAAGATCAGCATCTTTACTGCATACCACAATGAAGCCATTTGAAGTCATTGGTTTATCTCCATCAGAGTGAAGCTGCAGATTCCCCCTTACACACCGAGCAGTTCAAACCCACTGACTTGACTTCCCACTATTTTCCAATGACATCTTTGCTCTGTGCTTCATGGCCTTGGAACTGCACAGTTGCTTCCTTGTTTAATTTGTACGGCTGCCCAGTCACCATGCGTCTTTGGGAAGCTGGTGCACAATTGAAAGTATCAATGGAATATCTCAACAAAAATTAAATGATATTTTGCCTGAGGATCAGCAGTGGGTTGCTTCCGGTTCTTAGAACCGGTAGCGGCGGGGACTGGAGGCTCCGCCCACCCACCTGGGATGCTTCTGCGCATGCAGAATAAAACAGGTTCCATCCAAGTTCAATCACAAGAGAAGAACCAGGTTTTCAATACCCTATGAAGGGTCAATAGACTTGGAGTCATCCAGATAGCAGAGAGTACGGATTGCACAAGACAGGCACAACAAAAGAAAAATCATGCCTCCTGGCTCCCATTTCCAGGAAAGTCTCGCAAACTGTCTTACCTGCCTAAAGGCATAATGGCTGAATAAGCTCTCACAGCTAGAAGTTCAGTCCTGACAGGCTCAAGTTTGACTCAGCCTTCCATCCTTCTGAGGTCGGTAAAAGGAGGACGCAGATTGTTGTGGGCAATATGCTAACTCTGTAAACCGCTCAGGGAGTGCTGTAAAGCACTATGGAGCAGTATATAAGTCTAAGTGCTGTTGCTATTACTATTGCTATAAGCTGATGTAATGCTCCAAACTGTGCAAGGTGGGTTGGGTTGAGCAATATCCAAGTTTCCCACAGTGCCTCCAGTTGAATTCAACCCTGAATATCAAGGGTTAATGGTGTTTTTGAATAAATTACAGAGAGAGCTTTCTTCTAACATTATACATCAGGGGTCCTCAAACTTTTTAAACAGGGGGCCAATTCACCATCCCTCAGACTGTTGAGGGGCCGGACCAGCTGGGTGGGCGTGACTAGGTGGTCATGTGACTGGGTGGGCATGGCCAATTTAACAGTCCACTAAACAATGTATACAAATTATATGTCTCTCTCTCTCTCTCTCTCTCTCTCTCTCTCTCTCTCTCTCTCTCTCTCTCTCTCTCTCTCTCTCTCTCTCTCTCTCTCTCTCTCTCTCTCTCTCTCTCTCTCTGGAGGCAGGGGAGGTGAAAAATGGGACGGTTTTGCCTGTTTTTTGGCCTCCTGGGGCATCTGTGCACCCCGTTTTTCACTTCCCCTGCCTCCAGAAGCATTCTGCTGGCCAAAAACAGGTGAAACAGCCCATTTTTGGCCAAAATCGGGCCGTTTTCACCCATTTTTTCACCTCCCCCACCTCCAGAATGTCTCTGCAGGCCAAAATTGTTGGCCTTACCTTTCAGTTCCAGCCCGCAGGGCTCGCGAAGGTAAGTCCTACGCTCGGCCAAAGGGTGGGCAGGGTGATGTGGGTGGGGCAGCCTCATGGTCCTGTGCGGGCCGGATTAATGGCGGGCTGTAGTTTGAGGACCCATGTTATACAGTACATGATGAGAAGGACAGCCAACTTCACTTAATATCTGGTTTAAATTTAGATTTGAAATACAGCTAGATTGCTACCATAGCTGAATCACTAAAAACAAGTCTAGATAGAGCCTCTCTGCTAAAGAGATTTGAAAATTAGCATTGTACAATCTTAAAAAAACCAAAAAAATATTTATAGTTTATCCTCACCCTTAATATAACTATTTGATTCCATTCTCTCTCCATTAACAATGCAATGAAACTAACCCATTTCTTCCTTTTCTGTTGTCTGGCTGTAGCGCCATCCTTGTTAACACCTTGATTTCCCTGAAGTCCTCCTCTCAATAGCCTCATCAAGAATCATCTAGAGAACCTCTGGAAAAATGAGGGCAAAAAGGAAGGAGGGAAGACACCAGTGCTGTCAGAGAAGTAGAGAGAAAATAAGTAGGAGGGAAAAAAGATAGGGTGGGGAACTGGGGAAAGAGAAACGAGACCCTCGATAAATAAATAAATAAATAAAGATAGATAGATGGATAGATATAGATAGATAGATAGATAGATAGATAGATAGATAGATAGATAGATAGATAGATAGATAGATAGATGATAGATAGATAGATAGATAGATAGATAGATAGATAGATAGATAGATAGATAGATAGATAGAAAGAAAGATAGAAAGATAGATGATAGATGATAGATAGATAGATGATAGATGATAGATGATAGATAGATAGATAGATAGATAGATAGATAGATAGATAGATAGACGATAGATAGATAGATATAGATAAAAAGAAAGATAGAAAGATAGATGATAGATAGATAGATGATAGATGATATATATATATATAGATAGATAGATGATAGATAGATAGATAGATAGATAGATAGATGATAGATGATAGATAGATAGATGATAGATAGATAGATAGATAGATAGATAGATAGATAGATAGATAGATAGACAGATAGATAGACAGATAGATAGATAGATGAGACACAGACACAGAGAGACACAGGGAGATCACCATGGATGTCTGCCGGGAGGCAGCAGAAGTGCAAAATACAATAAATGACAACATATATCCAGCTGATGCAAATTACATAAATGGTGTCATTTGTTTGATGACATTATGATAAATAGGATGGCTTGTCTAGGAGGCTTATGTCATTTACCTTCTTTTTTGTAAGCTCTTGATATGAGCAGACATCAATTGGAGAACTGTATTAGGGAGATCGTTTTGGAAATTCTTGTTTGAAAGCCATCAATCGAACGTAAAAAGAACATTTGGTACATTCTGTGTCACAAGAAATTTTGCCTGGTGACAGGAACACAAGGGCATCCAGCTGATTCAAATATACCCTGCACTAGCCTTTTTATTTTTTCTCTTTAACACAGAAGTTAATAAATACCAACGAGGAAAGATAAAAGAGTTTCCATAAAAGTGTATTGCGGCGTTAGCTTCGTGCCTCTTTCTTTGGGATGGTATTTTAATATCACTTTAAGGCTTTTTGGTCTTCTCTTAATTGGAGCAACCATTTAATCAGTCTGACAGATTGTCCGCTGATAAGCCAATTAACAGGCTTCTACTGTCATCATAAAAAAAAAGCCCACACCATCTCTCTAATAATAAATTATAATTGTTGTATGCTTCAGCCTAAAGATCTTTTCTTGCTTTAACCAAACGTAGAGGCTCTTGCTCCATCTTACAACCAATAGAAAATCTAAACAGGAAAAAGCAAAGCAGAAAAAGAAAACCACAAATCTTTTAACACTAATCATTTTGCTGCCTCTGGCTAATTTTGATGAGATTTAGAACGCAATTCCAGACAGGCCTTCCTACTGGAAATGAAAATTCCTGATCTCATTAGGATTTCTTTCCGGAACAGGTCAGTTTTGCGAGATTGCAGCAACAGGGTCTCTCATTGTATACAATGGGATACAAATCCTTCCCTGTGATATTTCTAAGCTGTGCACTGCTGTTGCTCTTCTGGAAGATGTTCCCAAATGTCCCCTTTTATCACAATCTTCCAAATAGCCCGAGGAAGAGGAGAGGGTGGAAATCACAGCTCTCTGTTTCATTCAAGTAAACTCTTGTAGGATAAGTTTGAATATACTGTACCTTTAATGTAAGAAACATTAAAAAAATATTAACATTTGTCCAAGATCAATTGATACATTGACGGATCGGTGTTTTGGTTGATTTAATTCATCTAAAATATTTCTGAACACAGTTCAGACAGTTCCCTGCATACTGGATGGAAATAGCTGGTGATCATTACTTAATTAATAAAGAACAAGGGCTGATTCCCATCGCCTCCCACCCTGCTTCTATCCAAGTGAGTCATGGAAAAGGTAGTTTTTTTCCCCACATGGAAAAACAAGGCCTGGAGTCAATCTGAAGCCTGATCAGTTTCATTCTAGACCATTCTAGATGTCAAACTCGCGGAGTGACATTGTCGTTACGTGACATATCCCAACTCCCCCCCTTGTTAAACAGGGGATGGGCATGCCCAGCACATGACGCATCCAGCCCGCAGGAGGCAAGTTTGACACCCCTGTTTTAGACTATTTAGCCCAGTCCTTGCAACATCTGAGTTAAGTCTGAGTTAATCATTTGAAATCGATTTTGCCACATCTATGTTGCATGTGCCCTGCACAGCTATGGTGGTGCCAGGGCTACCCAACAAAGAGAGCAGCTATAGTATAGCCCGTTTAAATGCACAAAACAAAACCAGTAGCTTTTCATGAATTGCATCTGAAATAAGATCACCTTGGAACACTGAGAAAATAATGTAATACCTGACAGTACTTTTAAACTCATTGATAAGTGGTTTAAAATACAAGCCACATTTAGCAGCATACCAATATTCCTCTAGGTTCCTGATCTTTATTAATGTTAGACCTAAGAAGCGCAGCTGCTCTATCATCTAACCAAAGAGAGTGTTGCCACAGAAAACGTAAGTGGGAATAATGGGAAGAAAGAAAACAAACAATAAAGGTGTCGCACAATGCAAAAAAATTTAGCCCACCGAATCCAAACAGAAAAAATCCAAACTCCCACTAGATGGCAGCGAAGCATCGAATTATCGTGATGGCCATCCAGGTTTGTGTCCCCAAGACTGGAATAGATTTTTTTAAAAATCCACCCTAACTCAAAGCAACTGAATTGGTTTGAGGCTATTCCACCCCCTCCACCATCGCCATATCGTAGACCTGTCCCCTGAGAAATAAGGCTGGTGGAAAAGCTTTCAATTGCTTTGCGCTGTGGAGGGGAGACCCAGCTCATATCACTCAACTTTCCTGTCTTGATAGCAGCAAGAGATGGTGAAGAGATGCGGAAACCCAGGGAGCTTGTTTGTCTTAGCCAGGAGAGAGGTCATTAAGGAGACCCCGAGGAATACTACTACAGTTATTAATTAGGGCTTAAGGGCCTAGTCCTGCGAAGCGTCGCCGTTGTATGGCTTGGTGAGATGGCAAGAGCTTAAGTCACAAGAGGCTGGTTACCTGCCTTTAGACTGTCTTAATAAGAAGACTGGGTGCATTGTTTGGGGAGGATGATGGGATTTAAATGGACCAAATAATGATATTCAACTGATGTAAAAAAGAAATCCAGTAAAACTGGCCATGGGGGGGGGGGGAATCGCTTGGGATAGATTCACACCACCTCCTAGGATATGGTTAGTTACCTAGAAGACTAGTTGGATCCTGATTGTCTCGAACATGATAAACTAGATCTCATCTTCTCTCTTCCAGTGGCCTATCATTTAGTTAATTTCTACTTTTGAAAGTTGAATTTCTTTACTTTTTAGTATTAGTCATGTATTACAAGAATTAACATAAAGGTGATAATGCATGATCTTTATATGCATCCTATTAAAATGAAGCTATTTTTAATACTTTTAAGAGGCCTATCAGAAAACACAATTTATATCCTCAAAGTATATTTTGTCAGATTCAAGTATAATTTTTGCATTCATATTCTTTTATGAATTTTAATGGAGACACTTAAATTGTAATTATTCCTCTCAGCTCAAACGCAGGTAACAAATGGAATTCAATCAGTGTTTGCGCATAATGACCATCATTAAGAGAGAAATAATAATGACATTCTCTCTGCATTAAACTTGCAGACTCTTTACACAATGATCTGAATACCATTATTGATCTCCATGGAGATATGCAATTGTCACCTATTCTGCATAATATCTGAATGTTAAATACATTTGTTTGGAACAAATATTTTAATGAATATAGTCAGTTCCACTTAATTAACTATCTGATAACTGAATATTTTTACTTAATAATTCAATGTGGAACATCAAAATTGTCCTTAAAAAAAACACCAGATACACTCGGTATTAGAGGGATATAGATGTACATAACAATGTATGGAATTTTCCCTGAATTTCTTTAAGGCTTCTGTATGAGAGCATCAACTAGCTATTTAAGTAGCACTTGCTTTCCTTTTCTGCTTTAATCTGTCCTTATAGAAGCTTGCAAGGGAAATCCGCGTCAATATCTAAGTAACAATTTCACGTACAGTATGTTGCCCGCTAACATATAATTGTAGGATTGGTCAAGTGGGATTGGTTGATGTGTTCATTCAGAACAGGAAATTGCTCAATTTTATACTTTCCATGTTGTTATATATGGCTTTGTTAACCCATGCTTAGTAACAAAAATGAAGCAGGAATCTAGAGTATCTTTTCTCGTTCTTATGAAGTCATTAATTGGCACAGACCTGCTAGCTTGAAAGGTACATTTGTTTTCAAAGGATGATCCATACCATCCATTTTAAAAATGTGATTATGTGAAACTAATTAACAGAAGAAAAGTATAAACACTTGTCACAGTATTATCAAAACTCTTGTTCCCATGAATGAATTGAATTGTATGGGGTTTTTAAATTGTTGTTTTTAATGATTTTTACGCTTTTTTAAAAATAATTATTGTTTCTAATGTTTTTTTTTACATTTATTGTTTGCATGTAGATTTCTTATTGTTGTGAGCCGCCCAGAGTCTCTGTGGAGTGGGCGATATACAAGTGCGAATAATAAATAAATAAATAAATAAAATAATATTTAGTAATGTCTAATAATCACGACAATACAAAATGTAATATAAATAAAGGAAGAAGGAGCTAGAATAATAGTGGTAAAGAATGTCCCTCTAACTGTGATGATATTGCTCAAATTCTCCTGTCAAAACAAAAACAATCTTAATACAAACGTTAAGTTTCTGATTAAAAAATCTGTTTTGGAAGCAAAGTGTTTGTTCAATTTATATTTCACAGAAGCCAAAAATCTATTCTGGACAGTAGATGGATGAGATGGATAAGGAAATAATGATCATATAATTATCCCTTCTAAAAAGTTAATTTTAGTCAACTATTGCTTCTATTTTTACATGATGCCATTGCAATAATTTGATCTCCAATGAGGGCTTTAGAGGTATACCATTCCGAGGACAGTGATGTAACTACATCCCTATTAATATGAAAAAGCTATTTCCTGTTCCATCTGTTTAATGAAATCTCCATCATTCAGGAAAGATACATTCAGGGGTCATTTAAATAATGCATTCAAATGTTATAAAATAAAGGAATACACTTTATTGCTAGTTTGAAACTGTAATAGCATCTGTATCATATGCTTTGATTTTAAATCAAAGAATGAAGTATCAGGAAATAATCATGTTGAAAAACAATTTCTATGTTCAGATGAATGGAAAACATATTCGCATTGGAAAGATTAATACAATGCCAAATACACATTAAAATCCATCCATACTTGTACTCTTGCAAAATGTTATGAATCCAAGAATATAATTTGGGAGCTGCAATGGTGAAACTTTGAAAAGAATCAGAAGTTTCATTAAAATGATACCAAACCACTACCTTGTCCACAGATTAGGAATACAGATGTTAAAAACAATTAGGCATTTATTCTGAGAATCCGTGTTAGACCATATCAATTCAGGAATTGTAGACCAAGTGCAACAGTAAGTATTTAAGGCAACCAAGTCAATCAGATATTTCATTTCCCCCTTTAAAAACAACAACAACCCTAAGTAACACTTGTATATGCTTAGCTGGAGATCCCAGTCCTTGAACATTTCATATTGCAGTGGAGATTTTAACTAGGTATTATTAATATTAAAAACAGTGAGCAAGGAAATAGGCATCTCGCATATCTATCCATACCATACCTGGCCCACACCCTGCCATTAAAATAGAAAACAATAAAAGGGTCATTTAAAAAACACTCTTCTGCAATCACAAAAGGAACAGCATTTGTATGTATCAACTGGAAAATAGAAATTCCAGCACATTTTTCTTTTGTTAGGTGTGCTCTCAGGGATTTGAACAAAAAATGCCACAGCCAAGATTGCTTCACGATTTCATACCAAAATACTGAACAGATTCTGTCCTCTGGGCAAAACAAAGCCTCTTTTCATTAGGGATAGGATATTCAGCTAATATCAGCTTTAGAAATTTTATTCCGTGTTGGGAAGGAGAAGAAGGAAAGGCCATTTGTTGCCTCCCCTCTCTCCCCACCCCCTCCCGCAACACCCACACATTTTATTACATCCGCAGATTATCCAGTTGTGCTGCTAGCCAGGTTTCTGTAGCCCACATCAAGATAATTATAGAATCACTATCCAATACCTAGTCATAATGAGGTGGATATTGATAGGTAGACCAGCTTTCTGAAGAACATTGCAATAACTTGCTTCTGAATTTCTATTCAAATTTTAAATTTAAAAATAGGTTATGTGACAAAGACAGTTGAGGCTTCCATAACTACCAGTTATACTAGAGTAGCATCTCCAGAGCTGGCAGGAATCACATCAGAATACGGTATATAGCAGAGGTGGGTTGCTCCCAGTTTGGACCGGTTCTATAGAACTGGTAGCAGGAATTTCCCCCGCTCGCCGAAGCGGGAGCGATCGCCGGTTGGCCACGCCCCTGAACCAGCTCTCTTGGGGGCGCCGTAGGCACTGCCATCTTGTTTTTGGCTTCTGCGCATGCGCAGAAGCTTGGTTTTTGGCACTGTGCATGCATGCTCATGCGGCACAGCAGCACGGCGCACAATGCGTGCATGCCCACGTGGCGCGGGAGGAAGCGAACCGGTGGCGAGGTAAGATAGAACCCACCCCTGGTATGTAGGTCAGAATTTTTGCACAGATGAAACCTGACCCTAATCCTGGGACTAAAAGAGCCCAGGATTGCAGACATTGTATAAATGTATTATACAATTAATGATATGTCAAAGTCTTTGATACTCCTGATCAAGAGAGGAAGAAAGAAAAGGAAGGAAGGGAAATAAGATAGGAGAGGAGAGGGTAGGGAAGGGAAGGGAAGATGGGAGGGGAGAAGAGGAGAGGAGAGGGGAGAGGAGAGGAGAGGGAGCAGAGGGGAGAGGAAGGGGAGGGGAAAGAAGAGTGGAGGGGAGGGGAGGGGAGGGGAGAGGAGAGATTTTTCTTGCAACTAGAAAGAACCTTGTTTAAAATGCAGAGAAGTTTAGCATGCTGGTCTCCGTGTAGAAAAGGTCAAATTGGACTATGGGGGACATCCAGTCATTATAATTATACATTTTGTATGTACAAACAGAGTTAGCATATTTTCTTTTCCATTATGTTTTCCATTTCTTTGGGGGTTAACATTTATAACAGACTGGAGAGTAGACTTAATATCAGTTTTAAAAAGAAAAAAGAACAACAAATATAAAGGAAAAGCACTTGACAGCTTTTGCTATCATGTAAATCACTACATAAACCTTTTTCCAAGACTATCACATACTGTAACACAGGGATCGGCAACACAGAGGGCTGGGCACTGTGTCCCTTTTGACCTTGATGACATTTGTGGAATGATAATAGTAAATAATTAAAAAAAAACCCCAAATGATTGACGTCTCATGAGATGATGGTGTTCTCATCTGAAATGGTATGACATTTTGAACAACAACAGCAAAATGTTGTGCAATTTGGTGACTTTCTGAGATTCTGGTCATCATTATTACCACCATCAATCACCATATTTCTACTACTACTGCTACTACCGGTATACTCGTCTTATTGTTATTATTATTATTTAGGCACCTTTACCATTTGCAGTACCCTTTGGAACACCAATGGTCCTCACTGCCCAAGTTGCAACTCATTGATGTAAAATATATCCAAACATTATTGCACTCTTTATTTTAACAAGATCCTCTGCCCACATATGTTATAAAGCAAACTGCATGGATGTGTAGCCTCAAGCAGCCAGTTAAATTTAAAGAAGACTTTACTTTGGCTAGGTGCTGATCTAAATGAAGCTAAATCCCAGATAAGAAGGTACTAGCAGGCTAAAGCATCAGAAATATTTTGTCTTGTATAGAAAATGAATGGAGGGCTAGTCCTCTTTTGCTGAAAAACACTCTTAGGATTCACATTCATGTATAGCAATGGGACAATTTCCACCTTCTTCAGTACTGATGCTACTTTTCCTATTTCTCTATGCCATTTGACAAGATACTTTTTCTAAGTAGTTCCTCAACACATTTTATCTTGGCATAAAATTAGGTGATTATAAATCATTTGAAAAGCTAAAAGATGCCATCTTGGCCATTTAAAAAAAATTAATCGTAGTAGCAATAGCAGCAGCAGCAATAGTAGGGATGTTTATGTCTATTGTAGCCCAAGATCCATTATAAATCAAAACAAATAACAGACTTTATTACATTAAATGATACAAGGAAAAATAAACTGTTAATTCAACACTGGTTATCTGTTAACAATATACATTAAAAAAAATCAGTTATTGAGTGGTTGTGTCCAGGGGTGGGTTCCTACCGGTGCGGACCACTATGTGCGCACCGGTAGCAGCCCACTGGTGACATAATTTTTATCGGAATTTTCGGCGATTTTTTCAGGTTTGGATGGCTTCTCCTTGTCCTCTGCTTTGAAAAAAAGCCCTCCCGCCCGCCCCCCGGGTTAATACCGACCTTTATTTCTTCATCCGAAGCACAGCTGAGCAGCCCCTCAGCTGTGTTTCGGGCTGAAATGTCCTTCTGAGCATGCGTGGAAGTGAAATCGTGCAATGGGACGCACGCACATATGTGTGAAACGTTGCGATGCACACCGGTAGCAAAGGTAACTGGAACCCTCCCCTGGTTGTGTCCTATTTTGATACCATCAAAAATCTGGTTGTTGTAAGAATCTATGTCAGACAGCAGGAACTTCAGGAGAATTATATCTGCCTGGTATCATTTTTAAAAAAATATAAGCCAGCCAAAGCCTGGCAAGGCTCTGCATAAACATTGTCAATTCTACCTCTTCATTTTGAAAATATTAGATAAATTAATTTATTAGGACATTAATGGGGGGAGGGAGATCGTCAGAGCAAATGTCACAAAAAGATAGGAAGAAGGCTCTCCATTTTTATAACAATGAATACATCTGCATTAACAAGAGTCCTGATCCCATGTAAGTTAAGGGACTGGCACAGAAATCAGGAAACTCTGAATTCTAGTCAATCAAATACATAAAATAATCAAATAAATAAATAAATAAATCTTGACTGAAGACTACTCTAGATAGTCCTTAACTTATAACTGGTTGCTTAGCAACCATTCAAAGTTATAATGTAAGATCGGGTCCAGACACATAGTGACCTGCTTAACAACTGCAACAATTTAGGACTATAATTCCAAGCACAATTACAACCGTAAACCAAGGATTACTTATAGACTGAAAGGGGGGGGGGAGAAACCCCATAAACCATAGTTAATTCCTGATTTTGCGAATGTTAAGATCCAAATGTTTCCTGAAAAGTCAATGATTCTGAATAAGAATGGAAATAGGGGATACAGTTGCATGAAAAAGCTGATATACTATTAATCATCTGAAGATCTGTCCTCACTTGCTCTACTTTCCATTTAAATGGGTTGGTGTCTCTCAGGCATTATGCACCAGAGATACTGATGGAAGCCCCGATACGCTCTCTCCTTTTAAGACAGGGGTGTTAAACTCAAGGCCCATGGGCCGGCACACAGGGTGCTTAGATCTGGTCCACAGGGCCGACCTGGAAACAGTGAAGTACTGGCCCGCGGTGTCTCTGCCAGCAAAAACGTAGCTTGGGAAGGCCACATGCACCCCTCCCAAGCTCTGTTTTCACTGGCAGAGGGTTGCACGTCACTGCATTTTTTTGTTGTTTGTCAACTGTGCTTCCAGTTTGAGATTTACGGTAGTTTGATCATATCCTTATCTCTAAGTGTCTTGTGACTTGATTTATTGCACATGTGTAGTTTCTGTTTCTTTGTTCTTTTCTTTGCTTTCATTCCATCCGGCCGGACATATTTTCTACTGGTGAGCATGTAGTCAGATATATATTTTTGTTTCTTTTATAATTAAAGCATTTATTAGAATTTATGTTTTCGGTTTCTTTTATTTGAGTTAGCAGTCATGAGGAGGCTCGGCCTATTCTCCTCTGATTTACGGCTTCTCAGACGGGGGGGCTACGGAACTTTGTTTTCTTGTTCCAACATTGCAGGAAGCTGTCACAGCCAAAAATGGAGCTCGGGAGCCCATTTTCTCAAGTAGAGCGCCCCCAACATGAGTGACATTGAGCTGGCCACACCCAACCTGGCCACACCCACCCCAGCCTCCTGAGGTCAAACACAACCCTGATGTGGCCCTCAATGAAATTGAATGTGACAGCCCTGTTCTAAGATATCTTTGTCAAAAGAAGCAGACTAGATGCCCATCAAAAACACTCTAAATCTCGTGGTGGGGCAAGCAACAAAATAAATATATATATAAATGAATTGCCACGCTGTTAAAATATACTCAATTGGGATATTGCAGAAGAACTCTTGTGGGGTAGAGAATGAGATGACTTTGGAAATACTAATATTCTCCTGGCTAGCAGGAGGATGTTATTTATCACAAACTACTTAATCAGTCTCATTTCATGCCATACCCAGGCTGGGTGGCACTGCTAGCATTTGTATATCTATATGCTTGATCACTTTCTTCATATTGTATACCGTGTCTATGACATTCTGTGGACGAATGCAGAGTATGTTTACTCTACTAGCGCTCGATCATTATCTTGGGTGAGCAGCCAATGTACAGCCTCCTCCATACTCATTATTATGGTGGCTGAATACCAGCAATTGATCACACTCCTGGCTCTGTTCAACAGCTCTTTGGGTGGGAAATAGTGCCGTATCTGTTTGCTTTGTGATGGCAGTAAAGCATAGAGGAATGGGGGGGAAACCAACAATCTTATTTTTTGCTGTTGCTTATTTATTTTTTTCGTTTATTAAAGTTTTATTTTATTATATAAAATACAAAGAAGGGAAGAAAAAAATAGGCAATTAAGGGAAGGAAGGGGAGCGGGGGAAAAGGGGTGTGAGATACAAGGGGAAAGAGAGAAAGAAAGAAAAGGAGACACTGACTTCTAACTCCTCTTAGCACAGTACAAGATAAACACACTCCAACCTCAACTTTTTTGTTTTTACACATTCATATATAACTAGCCATTCCTATAACAGCCAATCTTTCTGATCAACAAAACCAAAGTCAAAGTTTTATTTTTTTTTCTTCGCAAGCACAAAATTCAGAAGTGATATCCAAATAAAAACATACAGTATTTTCCTGTTTGAATAATATAATCAATTTAACCATTCCTGCTTTATCTTCCTTGCTACGGAAATAATGTGTATTTCTATTTGCACCTAGTAATCTTTGTGAACTGTCACCATTTTTATTTACAAAATTCATTGCATTCTTTCAAATTCTTTGACCATACTGAAAAAAAGGGGGGAAACCCTGTTTTTTTACCCTTTTTTCCCTTCAATGTACTAAAGTTTAAAAAAACTATTTTTTTTTAAAAAAATCAAAACTTTCTAATACATCTTTTTCTGTTGATTATTGAGAAGGAAAGAAAAACGTTAACTCCCCCCCCCCACACACGCACACATCTTATTTGCCTACACAAAATGGGGATAGGGATAGAATACTGTGTTTCTGTATAGTGTAGTCTGAAAATGTTGGTGAACTATTGACTTAATGCCATGAAAAATGTGATACAGCCAAATATTTTTTGGAAATGAGCTGCAGTGCCTTCACATGAGGCCTTTGCTTTATTCAATGTGGTTCTTGCCCTGTCTAATCAAACGATGTTGACTATTTCGAGAAAAAAGTCAGATTTTTTTTCTGACTCTGAGCTGATTTCAAACTAGAATGAAGCTAGTGTTTTCTGTTGCAATTGGATATCTGCATTACTCCCTTAGACAAAAGGGATTATTTAACTACTGCTGATGTTGATGCTGGTTAGCTTGTGAACCAGCTAAATAAAATATTGTCCAGGTTGGGTTGTTGTATAATTCTCTCTTATTGCAACATGGATGCATGATAGAGACACACCAATTTCTTTCATTTAATCACAGGAGATTAAGGCTATTGATCAGAGGTGGGATTCAGCAGGTTCTGACCAGTTCTGGAGAACCGGTAGCGGAAATTTTGAGTAGTTCGGAGAACCGGTAAATACCACCTCTGACTGGCCCCGCCCCCATCTATTCTCTGCCTCCCAGCTGATCGGGAGGAAATGGGGATTCTGCAGTAACCTTTCCCTGGAGTGGGGTGGGAATGGAGATTTTACAATATCCTTCCCCTGCCATGCCCACCAAGCCACGCCCACTAAGATGCACCACACCCACCAAACCACACCCACAGAACCGGTAATAAAATATTTTGAATCCTACCACTGCTATTGACTGAGGGAAACGTCAGAACTTTTATAATTCAAAATATGCCCACCCAGATCAGGACAGGAGGAAGCAGGGGATCCAATGACTGCATTGGCATTCCCACAACTCATTACACAGCAGAGACACACACACACCCCAACACACTCTCTATTGGGCGTGCCTTGTAAAACAACATCTCCCACTTCCAAGGTTCTGCCAAATCCCTTTTCTCTGCCTTTTGTAAGCTAGTGGGGGGGGTGAGTGGTGATGCCACTGCTGATGATAGTGTTCAAGGAAGAAATGTATTTACTAAATTGAATTTTTAAATGGGATAGCAAAAAGATTGTCATAGGCAATAGGAAGGGTTGATATAATCCTCGCAGCTTAGTTCATGTTGTTTCATACGGGCGAAACAACCATATCATTTACGGCAGAAGGAAAGAGTAAAAGGAATCACAAGGCAGAAGATTTATTAGTGCTTACATTTAATGTTATTGTAGTCTAGTGTAACTGTGTGTTAGAGCAGGTCCAATCACTTTCATTTATCATAAAACACAAATGGAAAAGAAAACAACTCTGGAAACTTGGGGATTGTTTGCTTTCTGTATTTTTGGGAGGGTTTTTTGTTGTTGTTGTTCTATAAGGGAATATATACTTGATAACATGACTTGGCTATTTTTCATTTAGTGGTTTATAATGCCAAGATTGTACGGGATGCCATCTTTATTGCAACTATTTTCTGTGGCTAGCAGCAATCCCAGGATCAGCCAAAATTACAGTATATAAAGCCAGAGAAAAAGCAAAGCTAAAATGCAGAGTGCAATTTTTTCCAACATGATTACACCATATTAAAGCTGCAGGAAATAATAAAAAACCTAAAATCTGTTTTTATCTCCGCTTTTCCTATAACCATCTCATCAAACTATAGTAAGCATATTCCTTGCCCTTACCCTTTTAAAACCCAGTGTGGCTTCTGTACTGGCGTCCCTTCCCAATTATTTCAGATTTTAAAAGTTAATATTGAAAAGGCATAAGTCACATCTGGGAGAGGAGAAATAAATGAATGCATATATACTTAAGCCTATAAGCATTTAGTAGCTGTCCTTCTATAGCAAACAGTTCTGAAGCGCTGATAAAATGCTAACTTCTTCTCAATTCAATTCAATTTATTACAGTCATAGACCAGAGACCAGAACAAGTAAAAACACTCAGTAAATATACGATTAAAAATTCTAGTATAAAATAATAAATAATAGCTAAAATCTATGATAAAATCCAGTCTGTCAATTATACATGGTCTAACTCAGTGATGGCGAACCTATGGCACGCGTGCCACAGGTGGCACGCAGAGCCATATCTACCGGCACGCGAGCCGTTATCCTAGCTTAGCTCCAACACGCATGTGCACGCCGGCCAGCTGACTTTCGGCTCACGCAGAGGCTCTGGGAGGGCATTTTTGGCTTCCGGAGGGCCTCCGGGAGGCGGGAGAGGGCATTTTCGCCCTCCCCAGGTTCCAGGGAAGCCTACTGGGCCCACCGGAAGTCAGGAAATGGGCCATTTCCGGCCTCCAGAGGGCTTCCGGGGGGGGCAGAGGAGGCGGTTTTCACCCATCCCAGGCATTGAATTATGGATGTGGGCACTCGCATGTGTGCGATACTGCGCACGCACATGCTTTTGGCACCCGAGGAAAAAAAGGTTCGCCATTACTGGTCTAACTATACTAAAATTACAATCCATAAAGTGTGTGGCACGTTGTCAGTTTAATACTAAAAGGGAAAGGAATAAGCAGTGCAATGGGTTTGCCACATTTGTTGTATAAAATAGCTATGGTGGATTAGACACGTGTTTCTGACAAAACCCCAGTGCTTCTGCGCAGAATCTAGCTACCTGCGCTGTAGTTATAGACTGTTCGTCCTTAAGCAGCCACTGGAGATAAGCAGTGTCGGAACGGCCAGGATACCTAGCAATTATTGGAAGTATATGTTTTTTTTGAATCTCTCTGTAAAAGGAACATCGAAGGAGTATGTGACCAATGGTCTCCATCTCTCCTGAGCCACAGGAACAGAGTCTTTCAGTCAATGGTATCTTTTTATACTTGCCATACAGGATGGCCAATGGAAGTGCATGGCACCATGCGAGCGAAACAGCGGAGCTTTCCCTAAGTCCGTTTGCCTTTCGATGTCCTCTACCCTTTGATGCAAGGTTTGTTTTGCTTGGTCATTGTCCAACTTAGAGCTGCGCAGGCTCTTATTTTTGGGGGTAGGGCTTAAATTAGGCATACATGTAAAACATGCTAGGTCTTATTTTGGGGATAGGCCTTATTTTTGGTGAAACAGGGTATAGCTTTGTCACTCCAAAAACCTCCCTGGTTGCTGAACCTTGCAGGAAGAGACAACTTACAACTGAGGAGGAATCAGACCATTTGTAGAAACAAAGGGAATGCCTGGCCATTTAATTAAGATCAAAAATTTGTCCCTCTGATGTCATACACTGCCAGTGTTTGACTGCATGAGGAAGTCCTTAAAATCACTAGTTAAGCAAGGTTGTTAAGAAAATGTCTCAATCCAAGAAGTAAGATAATAATGGATAAAATATGTAATATTTGGAGCAAAATGAAAAATAAAGTAAAGTGATATACAATGGTGGCTGGTTCAGTATTTTATCCGCTTGCCTCCAAATTCTGTCTTGATTATTTGACTTCCCAAAACACATTGTGTTGTTGTTGGACTTTGTTCATGATCTCACCAGGAATCAAGCTCTACTTGATCTTTTTATATACAGTATACTGAAGGGATTCTGCAGCATTTTTGGATAAAAACTGAGCCTAGCCTCCTTCTATATACATACCATGACCCATCTCATCCATGTTATATTATGGATCTTAAATGATAGTATTTTAATCCTGAAACCATGTTTTTTAAATTTATGAAATCGTAACCCTGGGGCACACTTTTCTTATTAAGCCTTTGGTTTCCTTTCTCTTTTGATTTTTCTTGTGTATACTAAGTAAGAATCCTTGAAACTTGCTGAGTTGACATATAAGTTGATATAATACTCATATAAATACAGCTACTTGTTGGGCATTAAACTGGAATATGAACAAGTGAAGGAGACAATGATAGCATTGGCAAAAAAAATGGTCACCCAATAGAATTAGATAAATGGCAGAAATTGTGGAACAGGAACTACAAATTAACGATGTCAATAAAGAAAATCTGTATAAGATGTTTTATAGATGGCACATTGCACCAGCGAGGTTGGCAAAGATGTTTAAAGATAAGTCAGCCAAATGTTGGAAGTGCCACCAGATACCTGGTCCTATTATCATATGTGATGGACATGTGTAGAAGCAAGAAAATACTGGACAAAAATACATAAATGCCTGGAAAAGATGACAAAGCAGCACATTGATTTAAAACCAGAAATTTGTTGGGGATGTTACCTGAAACTTATAGTAAAGACAATGCATATTTAATTACCCATGTATTAACTGCAGATAGAATTGTATTTGCACAAAACTGGAAAAATGAAGAGATCCCTACTGATGAGAATGTGATCAGGAAAATATTAGAATGTGCAGAAATGGATAGATTAATGCTTGCCATTAAGGAGAAAGAACAAACTGAATATTATATGATATGGGAATTATTTTATCGATGGTTAGAGAATAGAAATGGAAGTTGGAAATAAATGAAGGAGATTAGTGAAGAGTAGAAAATACGTTAAGATAGAGATGTAAACAATATGATGATTGTTATTATGACTATTAGGATTATTATGCTTAATATTATTATTATATTCTTATTAGAAGATATGTTAAGGGGGAGAAATGAATAGGTTTACTATGTTCAATACTATAATTGTAAGATCAGATAATTAATATCAACGTAATGAATACCGTTGTAAATTTTGATCGTCATTGCACAGAGATATCTGTACCCAGACAACACACTGTTTAAGGAAAGATGGAATGTTTATATTTTAAAAAAATTCATTAAAAAATACTCATATAAAGATATTTTGTTGAATAATGTGTGATTTACTGGATTCACACATGATAAACAATAAAACATGGTTTACGTGTTTTGTCTTAGAATGTCTACATTCATGTGAAAAGTAGAGTTTATTATGGCTAATTGAGATGTCTGAATCCAGAATTCTTTGGAACTTACCTTGAGAGCGGCATTTATTGTAGGTGATCTATTGTAGGTGCAATTTCTCTTCCTTTGCTCCAGGAAACTTGGGTACTCCAAATTCAGCTCTGTAAGTCTTCCCAGACCTCCAGAGCAGATTTTGAGAGGCTGAGGAAAAGAGAGAATTGATACCTGATGCTAATGGTAGCTACTACTCCATCCACGAATTCACAATTGAATGTCACCGTCCTTTCTATGCTTTCATTTTTGTTTGTAACACAAGTCTAAAAATGTCATTTTATAAATAGTCTCAGTCATTATATTCTGGCTTCTGTTGTTGCAAAAATCATGAACTGTCTCTCCCAAATCAATTTCTCAGGAGACATAAGAGGCAAATAGGAAGGTTGCTTAAGTGATCTTGCCCCATCCTGAAACTGGAAGATTTAATAGTATTCTTTATCTTATTTTAGTTACTGCATGACTATTGCCTAATGTTTTTTGCCAGAGAGAACAGTGAATGTGTTTGTGTTTGTGTGTGGGTATGGGTATGGGTGTGTGTGTGTATACATATACTGTAAGTGCAGATGTGTGTGTGTGTGAGAGAGAGAGACCAGACATCCACTCACATATATAGTATTTTGGAAATGTAACTGCTACCAGCAAATTCCCACTATTTCTGATAATTATGATGCTTTGTGTCAGCCCTGGAGCCATCTTAACTTGGAATCTTCAGGGCTGCCACAGTGGTGGATGGGCAAACTGTGGGAGCGGGAGGGATGTGTGGAGACAGTGTGGGGTGTATAGCCATAACAACATATTTTCCCTTGGGAGTCAAGGACGTTCAGCCTGCACCTGGGGAGGTGTGACTGGGAGTCAACTACAGATGGGACAGTGACCTGATTGGACCATGTGACGCCCATGTGGATGCAGGGGAAGGAACTTTGACTTTACTTTTGGTGGGGAAAACCCGGGGGCTTCAGATTCGGGTTTTCCCAGATGTGCCAATATGACATCTCCAATAAATTCAAGCTTTGAGGAAAATGCCTGCCTTGGAGTTTTGATTTCGTTGGGGGTGTTACTTGGAACCCTGATAGCTTTGTATTATAATTTTTCCCAAACCGTTTCCAGCAATAGTTCTGGAGTCAGCAAATTACATAGGGATATTGAAATTTCTGTCTTCCAAACTTCAGATCCTTAATGTTTCAGAATATTTCTCATTCTGCTTCTACCTGTTCTCCCAATGTCCATGAAAGAAAGAATGAATGGTTTGTGATCTGAATTTCCTGGGATCTCAGCCTTGGTAAAAAGGCCACATTTTGCCCTCTCATAACAGGTAATGGACACTCGGCTAGAGGGTCCAATATTTGGTATGGTAAATGAATTATGGAAAATGAGACAAAAGTGAGGAATATTTCTGGAGACACTTGGTAGATTTCAAATTTGCCAACATGACTGTCTGAGGACAAATGTCTGGCCAATAAAACAATATTCAAAGCTGACTCCTAACTCAAGATAGGCCAGAGTGACTCATTGCTAATTAGAGGTCTCAGTTATGCCAACTTGGCACAATAGACAACATGTCACTGGAAGTATTGCAGGGTGTAGCCAGCAGTACTTTGCACTGAATTCAGTTGTACTCTAGATTTTCTGCACTGCACTGTCTACCCTTTTTTGAAAATTAGAATTCTCTAGTTCAGGGGTCAGCAACCCGCGGCTCTGGAGCCGCATGTGGCTCTTTCATCTCTCTGCTGCGGCTCCCTGTGGCTCAAAATATGCATCACAACCGCCAATGTATGATACCCGCCAGCACATTTATTGAGCTTTTCGACCCCCAGTATGGCAATCATGGATAAATCCAAGAAAAGTTTCAGAAGAAAACAGAACGTTTAATTCATATGCTAGTTCTGTGGCCGCTCAGGAAATAGTCAGGCACAGGAAGGGTTTTGTGGCTCCCAGTGTTTTCTTTTCTGGGGGAAACAAGTCCAAATGGCTCTTTGAGTGTTTAAGGTTGCCAACCCCTGCCCTAGTTAAAGGACCAAATTCTCACCAAATGTTGATCACCATAAACAATGAATGAACCCTAAACACAAAATTGAACAAGCTGCGCTACCGAAGGACAGATATTATGAAGTAGAAGTCCTACTGATATTCAGCTAACAGTTGGCTGTGAACTGCCATGCATCATACAAATTAAAGATAAATCACCCCCAGTGGCTTACAGACAAAATCAAGCAACATAACAATTAAAGGCAATGTGTTCCATATTCAGACAGCAGCATGAAATCATGCCCATTTAAAAGCTGCAGAGGAATCCATAGCAATCCACTATTTAAATGCAAATGAAATGTATAAAATGTCTTCTGCAGTCTTTAGCCTAGTACCTTTCTATAGATTCATGTTCCTGCATGACATTGTTTCTCCATTTCTTTTAATGAAGGCATATTTGGCCCATCCACTTCTGTTCACGTTTATCTCTGCAGCCAAAGTGAATTGAGACACACATGCAAATAAGTTACGTACAGTAAATTAACTATTGGGTCCATAAAATGTTACAAGTACAGAAATTGAGTTCTGGGTATTGTCGGGTAGGGATATCATTCTTGCATTGAGTCTTCTATTAAAATATCTTTAAGAGACAAGTTCTTTGCTCACTAAATAAACTATAATGTTATTTTAAAGTATTGTTTTGTCTACTATAGATAAAATTTGAGTGACCAAATTGCAGTATTGCAGTAAAGTGCATATGTTGGTTGGACAATGGCAGCCCTTCTGGAATAAACCCAACCAATTGATATTTGGGGTGACTTTGGGCTAGTCACTCCCTCTCAACCCCACAAGAGGTTTCTTGTACTTATTTTATCATTTTGATATGGTTGTAAGATCTCTCTCTCTCTCCCTCTCTCTCTCTCTCTCTCTCTCTCTCTCTCTCTCTCTCTCTCTCTCAACTATCCATCCATTATCTCTATCTATGTATGTATCTATGTATCTATGTAAAGTATTTATGTATGTATGTATGTATCATCTATCTATCCATCCATCCATCCATCCATCCATCCATCCATCCATCCATCCATCCATCCATCCATCTATCTATCATCTGTCCATCCATCATCCATCTCTATCTATCTATGGTATCTATCTATCTATGGCCTCCCCCCCCTCTCCCTCCCTCCCTCCCTCCCTCCCTCTTCTATCTGTCTATCTATCTATCTATCTATCTATCTATCTATCTATCTATCTATCTATCTATCTATCTATCTATCTATCTATCTATCTATCTATCTATCTATCTATCCTCTATTATAAGCAGTGTGTTATGGAAAAACTTGGAGGAGGAAGTATTATAATGCCTTGATGTGTGGGAGGAAAGACAGGACATCACCCTAATAAAGAAGTAAGCAAAACATATTTTTTGCTGTTATTGCATTGGTTGTCAAAGGCTTCTGGGTGAATCCAAGATACTGGTTTAACCTTTGAAGTCCTGCATTGGCCATTTTCCTGCCCACTATCAGTCTGCCTGCTGTGTTCATTCTTGGAAGGGCTGCTGAAAGTTCCCACCCCATGTGAGGTAAAAGGAGTGTCTCTTCCCAGTGTTGAAACTCATGTGTCTTTGATGCATACACCCCTCATGCCCAAACACACCCCTCTTGCTTGCCTTTCACAAACAGTCATGAAGACTGTGATGTTCCAAAGGTCTCTTAGCATAGACAGTGGACTTGTGCTGCCTCTGTAATTCATAACCAGATTTATGTCTATGTGTTTATTTTTGTTATTGGTAAACCTCTTTGCTTTGAAGTAGGTCGAGATAGAAATGTTTTCATAAATAAATAATAGGTTGATTGATTGAGATTGTAATGATTATGCTTCCCCTTTAGGGCCCTGAATATAATCTCCAAAAGTGGTTATTAGTTCGTCCTTTTTAATTGGACTGGAGAAGGAAATCAGAAAATACATGAATAGAAAATAACCATGTGGATTCTGTTTAATTTTAATTCAATATAAATAAAATCTTAAGCCATTTTTATACAAGCCTGGCCATTATAATAACCACCACTACGTTTGGCATGTCTCCATATAGCCTATATCCCCCTTCCCCTCCTGAAGTTGTAGAATAATGAACAACCATTTCTCTAAAATGGTATAGGGTTTCTTGCTTGAGCCAGGGGTTCAGAGGTGGGTTCCTATCAGTTCTGACCGGTTCTATAGAACTGTTAGTGACTTAGCGGCCCGGGTCGCTGGATCCGGCAGCAACCCAGGCCTGCCACGCCCCTGTGCCGGTTCACTAGGCGGCACCATAGCAGCGCAATCTTGTTTTTTGCTTCTGCGCATAAGCTTTTTTTAGTACTGTGCATGCACGCCCGCCCACGCGTCACGTCCCTGAGTAAACCAGCAGTAGCAGAATCCGGAACCCACCCCTGCAGGGGTTGGACTAGAAGACCTCCAAGGTCCCTTCCAGCTCTGTTATTCTGTTACAACAAGGATAAGCCCATTGTAACCACATGCATTCTTTTAACATTCCTATCTCAGGTCCCACTTCAAACCCACCAGTCTGGTTATGTTGAATTCAATGGTGTCATATTCATTTTATGAAATGTGTACATCCGGTGCTTGAGCTTGTCAACAAACTCACAAATAATGAATAATGAAAATCTAGTAGGGGCTCCTGGACGAGCTGAGCTTTTATTTAACTGGCTTAGTTCCGCATTTCAATATGGAGTTTTTCCTGTAGTGAACACCCAGAAGATCCAGAATTGGACCGGTGGCAAGGGTCAACATTCCGAATGAATTTTGTGAATAGATTTTTATCCCCCTACTTTTCATACATATACAAGTAGAAGTTGACAATCCTATTTCTGTGACTAGCAAATTCACTGTTACCCCTTTGAGTTTTCAGGCATTGCTAAAATTTGTCCGGGATTCATATTATCCGCCCCCAAATGTTGGCACTTGCCAAATTCCATCAAATTTTACTGTAACAAATGCAGCCAAGGATTTAGAAGGAAGGCCCAGTAAATCAATAAAGGCCTGATAAAGACGTGTAAGGGATTTGTAGCACACTTGACAGCTTTTCCATTCATGAAGCATCCGGAAGCCCCATGATTGACACAGATGATGTCCAGCTATGTCAATTAGCAAGGGAACCGTATTTTAGATTTAAATTAGTACTTCTGATTATTTAATATAACATCAGTACATGAATACCTATTTTACATAATTAGACTTTAAAAAAAAAAAAACAGCCACCAGAAACGTATAGCCAAATTTTTACGGATCATGTATTATCTGCAATTTCCCCTAAGGTCCCCAATTTTGTGTTGCCTTCACACTTTCTAGATCAGTATCTAATAGTTTCATTAATTTTACAGTTTATGATTTCTATTTGGTCTTTTTATGTAGATGCTCCTCAGAGCTTAAGAAATTCTAGTCAGACATACAGTGACATGGGGTTGTGAAATATGGATGAGGGATTTTTTTAATGTTACTATTAAATGCCCAATTATCTTGTAATAAATTTATTTATTAAAGTCTGTTGCAATGATGTTTGCATTTCTTTACCGCCCCATACAAGTCCGAGGCTAATCGGACTGATTTCTAGCCATGATTTATGTAATTTCATACAGTTTCACAGAAAATGTGGAATACTTTTAGTCCTGCGGATATTTAAATCAGACTAGAACTAGAAATTGCACAGATGAAGTGGAAAAGAAGCTGTCTAGCTAAAAAATAATGTTTTTTCTTGTTACTAAGACTATAACTAATACCAGATGCTTACACATTTGTTTCAGATAATTAAGTTAAAATAATATGAAACATTTAATGCTTGTATATCTTTACTAAATTAAAAAAAAATAGATATTTAAAATATCCCAGATTTCAAAAAGGAAGATGAGAAATAATGTGCAAAATAGATCCCTGTGCCTTCAGAGCTGGTACAGATAACCTATAATCTATATACGAGTTCATATGAACAGGGTTTTCAAATAACTGATACATGTGAATTGACTGCTGGTTACTTGGATAGCAAAAAAGTGCTTCAGACTTCATATGAGCACAATACCTGCCTGATGTTCATTAAAGCAATCGTGTCTTTATTTCCCAAGATGTATACAGAACAGAGGTGGGATTCAGCAGGTTCTGACCAGTTCTGGAGAATCGGTAGCGAAAATTTTGAGTAGTTCAGTGAACCGGTAAATACCACCTCTGACTGGCCCTGCCTCCATCTATTCTCTGCCTCCGGAGTCCCAGCTGATCGGGAGGAAATGGGGATTTTGCAGTAACCTTCCCCTGGAGTGGGGTGGGAATGGAGATTTTACAATATCCTTCACCTGCCACGCCCATCAAGCCACGCCCACCAAGCCAATGCCCACAGAACCGGTAGTAAAAAAAATTGAATCCCACCACTGATACAGAAGCCTGAAAAGAGACTGTGGCCCCTTGAATTAGTGGCAGAAAGGTGCTGTCCTCATACATGCAGAAGATTGAAAACAATTTTTCTGAATCATCCTTCAAGTGTGCAGAGCGCTACTGGCCCCTCACAATAGTATAACTGTAGGGTTTTTTTCTGGCCATCTAATTGAGTAATTAATTATATGATTCCATTCCATAGGAAACAAGGAACTAAGAATTCTGCTGGACCAGGTCTTGTTTCCAAGGATGATGCACCAGGAGCCTCCAGTAAATCCACAAAAAACTTTGAGCTGGAACTGGATACAAATAGCCTTTCAAAAATGACCACCAAATCTGTGGGCAAAGGAAATGGGCATACAGTTTCTCTGTGTGTGTTTTGGGAAGGAAAAATTTTCCAACCATTTCTCAAGGACAAGACTTGCCTTTAGCAATGAAATGTTCATTGCTCCTGAAAACTCCCTCCTGGGAAGTGTTTCCTCCTGAGGACTTTCTGTGAAATTTAATTGAAATGTGGAAGCCAGGGAGGCCACAGAAAAATGGGAAAAAAATGAATGGATGCTGTGAAAGACAGAGAAGTCACACATTCATACAGATTAGCTCCTTGTAAAAAAAAAAAAAAAACCGGCAAGAACAAAAGTTTTGTATGAAAATTTCCCTTAAGATAAATTAAAGATAAAGCTGATTGTATTGGTCTACTTTTCTTCATGGTGGAATCTCTCTTGCTCTTTTGGACTACAGTGCCCATCAACCCAAACTCCCAGAGCTAATGGGCTGAAGCTATAGGAACTGCATTTAAAGGAAAACAAGTTTGACAAAGGCCAAGATAGATCAAATTTTGCATCCAGACATCTTTCAACCTCAGAGTGTAGTTTGAGTTTGCCTAAACATGTCTGAACTCAACTATAGCAATCTGCAAATTATGATTTATAGCTTACTATTTTCTAGTTGTGTTGTGATGTACATTATTAAAATGGTTAAACCATGGCTTATTGCAATGTATCTATCAACCAGAGGTGGGTTCCTGCCTGTTTTTGCCGGTGCGGTTAATAGCTGTTGTTCGGCGCAGAGCCGAAGACGCTGCTGCCGTTCGCGGTGCGGGAGCTTTCCCCGGGCGCTTTCCCCGCCTGCATGGAAGCCGCCGTTTGCGTTCTTTTGCCCTCTGCGCATGCGCAAAGCGTTCTGCATGCGCAGAGGGCAAAAGAACGCAATTGGCGGCTTCCATGCGGGCGGGGAAAGCGCCCGGGGAAAGCTCCCGCGCCGCAAACGGCAGCAGCATCTTCGGCTCTGCGCCGAATAACAGCTATTAACCGCACCGGCAGGAACCCACCTCTGCTATCAACTCAGATTTATCTTTATACACAGGATGCAATCTGGGTATATAACATAAATTGGTGTGAGTATGAGTTGCTTCTGTTGTAACAAAACATTAACCCAAATTAGATTTCCCTAACTTGCCTTAATTCCCAACCACCCCTGCTGGTTGAGGGTTATGGGAAGCGAAGTCCAACACATCTGGAAGGCCCCAGAAGACAAAGAGATCTGGAAGATAAAGAAATGACTTTGCTAAATGACCTTCGAGCCCTTTTAGCTGAATGAGGCTGAATTGCATGAATATTATTAATATGAGATTATGAACCAGATTTTACACACCACCAGTGTGTATACTGTCAAGCCAGTGTATACTCATGTATATCTGACACTCCTAATGCACCTGGTAGAAATAAATTAATTGGGTGCGTTAATTCATTAATTCATTGCAAAAGGTGGAAATTGAATTTCAAACAAGAAAAAAGATGCTGAACTTGAAAAGCAGTGGCAAAAAGGTCATCGGCAGAATTAGCCAAAAAAAAAAAAAAAAAGAGGAGGGGGATGAGGAAGTCTGGCAAAGTTACAGTTAAGCAGTCAGTAATACTCTTATCGATCAGACATTTTCAATCAATGGCGCTGTGCCTAGATTATTGATGCAAAGGTATTAAGCAAAATTTTATTTCAGCTAACTTGTTGGCTTAGATGTCAACTGAAAGTCATTTCCCCAGTCAATCAGACATAAAATAAATCAGAGCAGAGTTAGCTCTTTCTTTTCTTTTCTGTTCTTTTTTTTTTTTTGAAGCTTCACCTGCCTTACTTTCTAATTCCATAATGAACTTTGGGATTTCCACCTTTACGGCGCAATCTTATACACCAAGGGGGCACAACCTTAGCTCTAGAGCTGCATATGCCACACCTTCCCCCATCAAACTTGTTGCTGAATTTTATTTATTTATTTATTTATTTATTTATTTATTTATTTATTTATTTATTTATTTATTTATTTATTTATTTATTCATTCATTCATTCATTCATTCATTCATTTATTTATTTGTCAAGCACCTATTAGATAACATATATAGGTATAAACATGATTTGAATACATGAAATGAATACGAATAAAATTTTAATTTTAATCTATAATATGACAGAAAACAGAAATGACACCACATGGAAAGAGTGATTGCATCCAGTTAATTTGCCTTTAAAAGATGAAGTCCCCTTCACGTCAAGCTCATGTCTGGACAGATTTTTTTTATTTTTTATTTTGCCAATAATAGGGAGTGGCTTGAAATTGTTTTACTTCCAGAAGAAGGCCACAACTCTGGGATTTTCTGCTGGGCTCTGCTACTCTCTGCTCTAGATAGAGCTCTATAATGCCACAGAATCATTTTGGAAAAGTCTCTGGAGTGCAAATATGGCATGTTTTTAATGACTCATTAAAACAGCCTTTTATTAGTTTCTAGGGCAGTGATGGCTAACCTTTTCTGGACCGAGTGCCCAAAGTGCGCGCGTGCGTGCACGAATGCACGCACGCGTGCCCGAACCCCCAAAATGCAATGCATGTGCACCCCCCTCCACATGCGTGTGCCCCCCATGTGCCCCACCCCCGCACATGCACATGTGCCCCCCCACATAGAGTACCCCCCGAGCGCATGCGCAGAAGAGCTGAACTGGGGTGACGGCTGGCGTACCATCAGAGAGGGTGCTGCATGCCACCTCTGGCACATGTGCCATAGGTTCGCCATCATGGTTCTAGGTTATGTGGC